>CAHIKZ030001227.1:507500-515000 GCA_903632075.3 Acanthosepion pharaonis
ACTTTCACTCCAATTCCTCATTCTGAGCTGCTATCCCCTATAAATTATGCAGCGGAAATCATCATATTTTTCAAAACCAGTACTACCCAGTCTGACAGATTATGAGTGGTTTTAAGATGAAGACCATGGACTCTACACCCGCATCACAACAAACTTGAGTCCTGTTCCCAAATTAGTCACTGAGTTGAGTACAATAGTATGTTCAACATTACAGTGCAAATAAAAGAAGTATGGATTGATTTGTGAAGCAAAGAGTCTTTTTTCAAAAATATCAAGAAGGAACTAAACATTTAAGAAGAAGATTAAAGATATTTGCAAGATAATGACGAAAAGCTTCTCATGATGATGATTTATATTTACAGATCAAATGAATTCATTAAGTAAAATGTGATATCTGTAGAAAATAGTTCCAAACAACATTTCCTAGATTAGATTATTATCAAATAACATTAGGCTACAGAATGTGTCATATATATATACACCTTATCTACACAGAGTTTATCAATTTATTTTGTAAAACCAGTTTTATTTTATGTATAAGCTATACTGGTCTATAAAACACACAGATTAGTAATTTTTTTAGTATAACCTAAATGATGAAATAAAAACATGGTTTAACACTTACATTCCATGAGATTACAATTCAGTCAACACTATATGAAGCATTATGATAATTAGACTAATTCAGATAAGTATCTCCATGATACCATGAGATTACATGAGTCCACAATATATGAAGCATTATGATAATTAGACTTATTCAGACGTGTATCTCCCCGATTACATGTGATTACAATTCAGCTCACCCAATAGCCTTTTTCTGAGTTTGAAGATTATCACAAGGCAGCAGGAGTTTAAAATCTGTATTTTCCTTCTCCTAGATGGACTACTTTCCTGGACTGACAAGATTCATCCATACCAAATAACTCTTTCTGAGATGTCTTTGCCCATTCTTATGCTTGAAGCTGGATTTAGTTGTGAGGGACTATTTGAGGTGAATGCCATGGAAATATTTTATAGACAGTGGGAGCTTGGCCACTGTACTCATCAGCCTTTTGACTTTTTCTTATTAGTCAAGCAACATTGCATTAACTAAACAGAATTAACTGAAATGACAATTGAACGAGAATAAAGGTTCTGGTTAAAAATTTCTTGAAGGTTAGCAATAACAACGGCAGATAACTGAAGAAAGCTAGAGGGAACAAAAGCCAAAATATTGTAGCAATAACAACCAAGATGATGACATTAGCCTGGACAATCAGTGTATATTGATGTAAATCAATCTTATAAATTCTGCTATTTTTGGCAACGATGAAAACAACATTCTAAACATGTGAGAGTTTAGCTTTTTTTTTTTTTTTGAATGGCAAGTTTCACCCTGTGGAAGACCTGGTAGTCACTAAAGCTAGATGGTTACAGAGTAAGGGGCACAGTTTATGTGGATATGTGGAGAACATAACGGTTGACTTTAGACTTGAACAGGTTAAGATTGTAGTGATTGGGAAAATGTCTTGGGAGTCAGGTTCAGAGAGCAGTGGTTCATGTGAAGAAGATGCTCAAGTGGAACTTATTTCTCATCAATGGAATCCAGAGGGAATGAGAGTGATTCACTACAATGTGAATACCCTGGCAAAGCTATGAAGAATTTTCAGTCCTAAATAAAAAGACATTGAACTCTCAAACTGGCTTTATACAGAATGGTTGATGTTATATAAATCAAATGCAGTCAGTTTGGATCTAAATACTTTATCTACTAAGTGAAATTTTGTTGCTTAATATCACTTTGACAAATACAGTGGTTTAGTTTTACAAAAATCAGTCTTATCGTCTAAATCCAGCATTTGTAAAGTAAAAGAAAAGAAACAGACAACATGAAATGAACAAAGTTTAACAGAATTTATTATATAACTTCTCAAAAGTTGAATTTTCTGAAAGTGAGTGGTTTTCAGGCTAATGTTTATTAAAAGCTTCTAATGTGTAATCTTCAGACATGAATTCAAGATACTTCTTGTATAATAAATTCTTAACACTGGGATATTTTTTCAGTACCTTATTGTTGATACTAAAATTGTGATATTATAGAAACATTACAAGTTTTAAGTTTTGATTGAAGGGACACAAATTATTAGAAAAATATTTTTAGAATGTAAATAAATGATTTTAACTCCTGAGAGGAGGAATATAAAAAAAAGTTTACAATGTTTTTTTAAGGATTATTCTGTAATGAAATATGAAAATTTAGTGAATTTCAACAGAGCCTGGGAGTAGAATTTTGAATGGATTTAATAACTAACCTTTATAACATTGTATACATATGAAAAAGTTCTACTTTGAAAGAGATTATGGAAACTAAGTATTATAGTAAGATTTTTTTCATAGCAAAATTATTCAGGCATTTGGCCAGTCACATGTTTTATATTAATATATTGCACATAACTCCCAAAGAGCCGGCACATTTTACTGGGAATAATAAGGGAGAACTATAGTCATGTCTCAAGAGGGGAATTTTTGTTTTTTAAAGTTTGAAGAATAAATCAACCAAGGAAACATTGAAGTTTATATCAGCAATACATTTTTATTTAAAAAATGACCAACAATACATTTTTAAATCAATTGCATTCAAAATATATTTAATTGAAGCCATAAAATTGTGTTCAGATTATTTAGATTTCAGCATTCAATAAGCCATAGACATTGATATGCCAATAAACAAAACTAACCAATCAACCATGAAAGACCTCTTTCATGACATCCACATAATATCCAACAATTTCTTAAATCAAACTGTATTCTGGCATATAACTTCATCAAAACTACAACATAAGACCCACACATCACCACCTCTAGTAATTAAGTCTACAGAAACATGTATATGTACAAAAGCTGACTTTATACTGTGTTGAAATTCACTAAACCTTTATATTTAGTTACTTGGGAGAACACTCAATCAGAGACTGATTGAGCAGTACAAGTGGATCCTACCTGTAAGGTTATGCAATATTTTTATCTAAACATGTTACCCTATCAAATGCATTTGGCAGTGATATATGTTACTGGTACAGACTTATCAGACTGGGTGTCATTAGGGATATTTTTTTTTTAAATTTAATCCCAAGCAAGGCGGAAATGCCACTAGTATGCAGGGGGTTACAGGGAGTGAAAGTGAGAGAAAAGACTGAGTCTAGGGAGGATTGAGAAAAAGACAAAAGATGAACGGGATTCAAAAAGATAGAAGATGGCAATTGCTGTTGTATTTAAATTTTTGAAGATTGAAGTTATCAGGGAAGCAAGTAAATGGAAGAGAGTTCCATAGGTGGGTAGTGCGAGAAAAGTAATAGTGCAATTGACTTTTATTAACCTGAAATTCTGCTGTTATGTTCAGACAGCTTGTTCCCCAGAATTGTTACTTTGTGGAAAGAGGATTTTTAACTTACCACTACAATTTTAGTCCAAGGTCAACTGGTATCTATCTGACATATCCTAATAATATGTATTTCCTGCTTCCTCCTTGCCCCTTCCTTACAACAATCTCAATCAGTAACCCACTATCTTGAGTGGCTCTTGAGCCTTATATTAGGTGAAGTAAAGTAAAAAAAAATATATGTAAGAATATAATGAAATCCATAGTCTAAGGAAGAAAAATAATTTATTTTGTGCAACAAATATTTATGTTAACATAAATTTCTTTTTTATTAATGCAAATTAATTCAATGGTGAATAAAAGTCATATATATTGAAAATTATGCAATGAAAATTCCAGATTAAAATTCAGTTAATGATTTCATGAAAGGTTACAGATTGATTGATTTGGTTTGTTTAATGGCATATCAACATTTTAAGGGTCATTTAGTACCAAAATTTAATTTTCTTGGGAGCTTTGAAGTAATAAAAATATGATACATATTATTCTGCTTTCACAATTGAATACATGGTAGATGATACTCAGCTTTTGTACATATACATGTTTCTCTGGATTTAATTACTTGAGGCTGTGATATGGGAGTTTTATGTTGTAGTTTTGATTAAGTTATATGCCAGTTTAAGAAATTGTTGGATATTATGTGGATGTCATGAAAGAGGTCTGAACACAATTTTATGGCTTCAACTAAATATATTTTGAATGCAATTTATTTAAAAATGTATTGTTGGTCATTTTTTAAATAAAAATGTATTGCTCATATATACTATAATAAAATGTATTTTTATACTTTCACAGTGTTTTGTTTGGGGGTTCACTATTTGCTTATAGCTGAGACCCTAACAAGTGCTACCACCCTGAGTCAGGTTGAGCCTGAGAACAACAGTAATTAAGCTCTTAAAAACCTCTATCTCTGTCATATGTAGTTTATCATCATACCCAGGACTTAAGGTTACAAAAGTATTGATTCACTCTCACAGTATGTAATGCTTGATTATTTTCTGAGAATCTTATTGAAACATAAACAGATTAAATTCATTATTTTATAGAATACAATAGATACAGTTACCAAAAATCTTATGTGAAAAAGAAAACAAAGATAGAGAGCTACAAACATTAAAGAGAAAATAATTTCTCTCTTATGTGCAGCATTCTATCAGGACATTGGTAATCATAGCTCTTCATAACTTCCTATCTCTTTCCTGCTCTCAAGTAATACTTGCTCATTTGTGACCGTACTGTACTTGTCACCAATGTTTCTTCTTTTGTCTTTAAATTCTCCAAACCTTCTTTCCTCATTGATTCCCCAAAATGTAAAATGCCTCTTTTTGATTGATAGCAATAAATTCTTCATAGTTCTTATTCTCCTTAAAATTTCCTATAGTTGGCAAAGAGAACAAAACAGATTCATATTTGACAAATTCATTAAAATAATAATCTCTCTCTTTATGTGCAGCATTCTTTCAGAATATTGTTAACCATAGCTCTCCACAACTTGATGTCTCTTTCCTGCTCTCAGTAATAACTGACTCTTTATGACTATGTTTCTTTACTTCTTTAGCCTTTAAATTCTCCAAACCTTCTTTCATCGTTGTGTGGACCCAAAATGAAAACTCTCTCTTTTTGATTGAAAGCAATAAATTCCTTGGAGTTCCTATTCTTAAAACTTCCCGCAGCTGGCAAAGAAAACCAAACAGATTTATACTGACAAATTCTTTAAATGTTACAACTGTAAACTATGGGCACTTTCTAATGCACAACCGGCACTAATTTGCCAAACACGTATGCATACTCTTTCACTCTCTTTCAGTACTGTTGATAATAACCAAAAGTTGTATATTAAATTGACAAGTGACAAACCTGGGTCAACTGGATTACAGGATACAACAACTAAGGAATCCTTGACAGGTTCACTGCAACAAAATAAAAGAACAGCAAAAGATTATCATACTGGTACTAAAAGCAAAAAGGAAAGACATGTGAAACTTTTGGATATTTACAGCTTTGAAAAGATTACGCTTTATCTGACAGCAAAGAAGTGCGTCTTTAGTAGAAGATGCGTACTTATGTGCATGAGAAGATTGATATAGGAATTTATGTCAAGCAGGTCTGTGTTCGGATAAGAATTTATGGAGAATGAAACAAGAATATTTCCAGATTTGCAGAATAAAACCAAAGTAAACAGTATGTAAAACAAAAAATATGAACAAATAACAAATGTGGATGCGCGCACACACACACACATATACATATATATATATGTGCATATATGCACACATATACATATATATATATACATATATGCACATATATACATATACATACATATACATACATATATATACATATATATACATACATATATATATATATATACACATATATATATATACATGTACATATATATATGCATATATGCACACACATACATATATGCATATATGCACACATATATATCTCTGAAACTATTTATATTATCATTAATTCAGTGTATAAAATTAATTTAATTCCACATCCATCAATCCAACCCAATATTTTAAGAAAACTATTGCTCATGTGCACCACTAGAGTTCCTTTTTATAGCCAGAATGGTACTATTTACACACAAACTGATGGAGTAAGTATGGGAAACCCTCTCGGGCCTTGCTTCTCCAATTATTATATGTCCTATCTTCAAAACAAGGTTTTTACTAAAGTTATTAAACCTGAAATATATGTTCGTTATGTAGATGATATATTTATTTTATCTGAAAACAAGAAAGACAATCTGAAAGCTACATTTCAACAAAATTCCGTCCTAAATTTTACTTATGAACTTAGTGAAAAAAATAAACTTCCTTTTTTAGATGTTCTTGTCGATTTTAGTAATAATACTTTTAAAACCTCTGTTTATAAAAAACCAACTAGTAAAGACTCTTGCCATCTTAATTTCTCTAGTGAATGCCCTCTTAGATATAAAATAGGTGTTATTAAAAATTTCTTCACGATACCGCACGAGAACTCATCCTCTCGCAAGCTTTTCTTTAAAGAATCATACAATATAAAGCAAACGCTGATTAATAACGGATTTCCTAATCAATTGTTTGATTTCCACATTAGGCATTTCTTGTCTAAGGTAGCTAATAGCAACAGTGAGAATAGAAACATAAACAATAACATTAATATTTTTTATAAAAATCAGATGAACGAAAATTATAAACAGGATCAATGCAGAATTAAGAACATTATAAAAAAAATGCATAACACCAGTTGACAATAGCAAAAAAATTAGATTAATTATTTATTACACAAAATTTAAAACCTCTAACCTTATAGTTAGAAATAATAATTCATCTCCTTGAACAAAATTAAATAGGACAAATATTATTTACGAATTTAAATGCCCATTAAGGAATTGTATTCTTGATCAAAATTCATAAATAATTATATAGGCCACACTAGAAAATGTTTGACACACAGATTCACTCTACACCTTTGTGACCATAGCTCAATTAGATCTCATTTAAATATTCATGAAGACCTACCAGACACTATTGGACACTATTCGTAACATACTTGTTGACAACACTAATATAATAGCATCGTCTACATGCAAAAAAAAGGCTAAAAATAAAAGAAGCCTTATTAATAAAAACAAAAAACAAAACAACACTTAATAATATTACCTTTCAACATGAACATAATATCTTGATTGTGTTTTGAAAAATAAAAACATTTTATAAAACATATATACAACAAACTATTTCTTATTTTAACAGTTAAAATATAATCCTTGAAAATGGCTAAATGTATAGCCAAAAGTGCTTGGATAAAAAGAACATTCAGACAGTTTTTATATAATTTATCATGCAAAAAGAAAAAAAATTATTAGATTGCATGAGAAATTGTATAAAATACTAAATAAAAGCACCTTGTCTGTTGTTTTTAATAAAATGTGCATGAAAGAAGGATTGCTGCCTAAATACACAAATATATATGTGAATAATCCTGTGTCCTTTCTCTCCAGGATTCTGGCCAGGTATGATAGGGTGAGTATGCCTACTAATTCGCATATTTCTGCTCCATCGTAGCTACCCATTGTT
>CAHIKZ030001227.1:520000-560000 GCA_903632075.3 Acanthosepion pharaonis
GAATAATTGTAAATTCAAATGCAGTTTTTGGCTAGTTATAGTGTTAACTTTTTTTTTTATTTATTATTGATTATTTTCTTATTGGTTATTATTACTACACCTCTTGTGCTTATCTGTACTGATGTGGTTTGTTAATTTGTTTATTACGTACTTAGTTTATTTATAGATGTGTTTGTTTGAATTAATTTATTTTACTTGTTTTTGGTTATTTCATTTATTTTCATTTATTCTTGTTCGTTTACAGTCTTCGATTTTTAAATAATATAGTAAAAATTTATTTTTGTGTTTGCATTTTGAGATGAGTTTTCATTGTTTATTTAGGAGTTTGTTTTGGCCATATATATATATATATATATATATATATATATATGAACAAAAAGAGAAGAAGAAGAACTATTTCTAGCTGATGTGTTTTGTCCTCTGACTGACATTATCAAAGCAAATGCAAGGATTTATTTTGTTGCATACAAGAGCAAGGATGTCTTTGGCTTTTAAATTTGCAAACATTCATCACTATTCATCAGGTGGTTGAAAGGTCAGTCAAAACATGGATGACACAAAGTGCCATAATTCAAAGTCTTGTAAGACGAAAATGAGTGAGGAATATTCAAAAAATTATTTTATATATATATATATATATATATATATATATATTAAGAAATGGACAAAAGTCCGACAATGTATTTATAAAAAAGACATTTTATGTTTAACGTTCTTTTTTATAGATACAAGTATTTAAGTAAATGCTCTGTTTATAATAAACAGTATTTCTCGGACATTCAAGCCGGTAAATGTTATTTAATACTGTTTATTATAAACAAAGCATTTACTTAAATACTTGTATCTATATATATATATATAAACTAAACTCATTCATATATTATTTATATATATATATATATATATATATATATATATATATAAAAATAATATATGAATGAGTTTAGTTTTTTGGAAGGATGGCTAGAAATTGGACCTGATTCTAAAAAATATAAAAATAAGTCTGCTAAATTGCCACTAAGTGGGCTACCCATAGTCAGGCCAAATATTTGTTGTTGAATGAGAAATAACATGCCTAGTCTACATAGACTGATAAATGTCTTAATGGGCAGAAGCAATTTTATGTTTAATTTATAAAAAATATTTTTTTAATGAATTGTAGCAGACTGTGGGTTTGTGTTTTGTTAAATTAGGAACATGTCTGTAACTCCTGATAGAAGAGAGTCCACTACAAGAATATGGTGGACTCAGAAATTGAATCCACCATAAAGAAATGTAAAGAAAACCAACAAGACCAATATATATATATATCTCCAAACAAGTATATGTATTAAACAAAAAAATTTACAATGGACAAAGACATTAAATGTTTGTGTGTGAATGTAAAGAGTTTGTATTTTGATAAATGTTTGTGTATGTGTATGTGTGTGTGTTTTATGGTGTTTTCCCACAAGTGGGCAAAACAAAAATTTCTGCAAGAGATCACATCTTTTAAATGTGTTCACCTTTATCCACTGTGCCATGTGTCCTTAAGTGATATAAATTATATATATAACCTTCAAATATTCAAATGTAATGACAATTGACATCTCCTGATACCTTGACCTTGATCCCTGTCCTTCTCTTTATCCTTTTCCCAAGCACTCTTTTTTACTCTTTACTCTCACTCTCTGTAACCCCTGTGTGCTAGTGGTACTCCTGCCTTGTTTGGGGTGAAATGCTTATAAAAAAAAAAATCGCCTACCCCCTCTCAAAATTTCTTATTCATGGTATTCATACCAATTTCTGTAGTGTAGAATCTTTTCTCTTGAAACATTCTCCAGATATCTTTGCACATTGTGAAACTAATTTAAACACTTCTGTCACTCCTAATGAATTCTCTATCCTTCCTCTTTGTCAAAAACATTCTCGGATACATATGCATAACCTTGGTGTTTACATTTGGGAAAATCTTCCAGTAAAATCATCTCTGGAGTCTCCGGATGATTCTTTCATGTGCTTACCCCTTTCTTTATTGTTAGCTATCTCTTTATCCATTATCGCTTTCCTTTTCTCAGGACTGTAACATATATAAATATATCAAAATATCTGATAATATTGAAATGGCTCTCTTGATACATTCATCTGCAAACATCTTTGTGCTTGGTGATTTTAACACTCATCATGACAAGTGGCTTTAATCATTCGAATGTTAGTGAGGCTTTCAGTATTCAGACTTTCAATGTTCTGTTGCTCTGTCTCTAAGTCAAACAGTAGATTTCCCTATACCATTTCTCTAATAATTTTGATTAACATGCTTCTTTACTTGATTTATTCCTTACCTCCTTTCCTAACTCTTGTCAAGCATTGCAACCTCTTTCCTCTTCACAATTCAGATCCCACTGTAGTATCTTTTTTTTTTAAATGAAACAGCAAGGGGTTACAGGATGTGGAAGAATTAGGAACAGAAACAATAATGATGAACAAAAAGAAAAGAAGTCTAATCAAGAGCACAGAAGATAGTGATTGACATTGAATTTAATATATATGGACACATGGCACAGTGGATAAAGGCGTTGGTTAGATCCAAAGCGTGTGAGTTCAATACTCAGTTAAGGCAGTGGAGAACTTTCAGAGGGGAATTAGCAGGAGATAACTGATAACTGACATCCATTAGACATGGCACGTGGAACTAGAACAGTCTACCCCAGTGAGCGAAATAAAGGGTTCAGTTCGACATTCCAACCACCTGAAGAAGGCCAGAGCGTACAACAGCCGAAATGTTGTAATAAATATGGTGACAAAGATGAGGACAATAGTCCGAATAATGTAAATAATGTACATAATACCTCATCTCAGAAATATAGACAGATATTAAAAAAACTGCATGGAAAGCATGGAGCAAGAAGGGAGTTCCACAAGTGAGAAGTGTGAGAGAAGAAACTGTTAGCATAGAACTTATGGCTACATCTAACTTTAGCTTAACTGTAAATTGATAAGATCTCAATGCACTTAAATGTTCAAAAGGCCAAGTAGTAGTGTGAACTGGATGGTTAAATAGTGCATAGTGTTGAAACTCAGAGTTGTATCAAATGGTGAGGAACAACATGTACATTTATTATTAGTACACATATATAACAAATATAAGACTAGTTTCAATATAAAAACTTTATATACAAATATTCTCTTAAAGAAATGCCAAAATTTACAAAAAACACACTTAAAAAAAACAAAAATAAAATTATCTATTCCTACACATAAGTTCAGAAAAAATGTGACATTTAATCAGTAATGAATGTTTTTTTCACCTTTGATAATTTTTATAGACAAAAATTTGGTTTACCGATGTGGTCTCCTCTTGGCATTTTGGCTTGTCTATTTTTGGAATTTCTGAAAAGTGGTTCTTTCAAAAATATTTTACTCAAAAATTCTTCTTATTTCAGATACATAGACAATTCTCTATTAATATATCCAGCAAACATCAAACCTGCAAAAGATGTTACTTTTGAATCTGAGTTTAATAATACTTTAGCCTTCCTAAATATCATGCTACATAGAACTAATAATGATTTTTAGTTGGAGGTTTACAAAAAATCCATGAACAAGAATAATCTTATCAGTTTTTATTTCCACCATCATAACAGGATAAAAATCTGGAATAATTATAAGGTTTAAGATCACTAAGGATATGCAGCCCCAGTACTAACCTGAAGAAACATACACAGAAAATACTTACTAAAACCTCTAATATCCTCATTATTTCATACACAATGTTAAGAGGGAGGCATGCAAAATATACAACTGTAAAAAAAGTAATAACATTATTAACAACAATAACAATAAACTAGATAAAAACAGACATAGAATATTACCTACTAACTCCATAATATCCACTATCAAAAACAATGTATCCAATCTAAACAACATCAAAATAATAACAACCACATCCAAAATTATTATGGATATGATCAGAACCAAAAATTCCCATAACAATAATAATTATGAAGCAGGTATATATAAAATAATCTGTCACAACTGCTCCCCACAATAGATTGGGGAAACTTGCAGAAATTTAAAAAATGTATCTATGAACATATAAAGGATCTTGTACACAACAATTTATTAAATGCATCAGTTATATATAGAAATAAATTCAACCACAAGTTTGATCTAAAAAATGCCACATTCATTAAAACAGAAAGTAATTTAGAAGGAAAATTCTTGAGAGTGCCGTTATTTGATCTGATCAAAATATGAAATCTGTGCTCTGGATTTTTTCCAATATTTCCATTCCTGAAAGAATTACTCCTTTCCCAAGACAACAAACATGATTGTAAAAGTGTTAAAAAAATGAAAAGAAAATGGTTAAATTCATAACCTCCTGTTATTTAAAATATATAACACATAAATTAATCCCAAAATAAAATAATATATACATTAATAACACTATCAAAAGTAAAACAAAAATCAACATCATTTACTCACTTTTGTTTATTAGACATTAAATTATGTCACTTACCATCCTCCATAATTTAATTAGACTTTTTAGTTAACCTGAAGAATATTTATGAGACTCTCTTAAATTTAAATATTTGGAAAAACTAACATTTTACTTTTGTTTATAAATATTTGTTGCAAAAGAAAATCCTTACATTTACTTTGATAAAGTCAATCAGTCAAAGATAAGTTTTCCTTTTTGTCTTTACCTCCTGAAGAGTAGACAAACACGTCTGCCTACAAAACTCTGGGGTTGGGATGGGGGATGCTGAAGATAATATCAGTCAGTTAAGTTACAAACTTTTACTTACCTTAATCTCGCGCACGCACGTGTGTGTGTGTGTGTGTGTTCTGAGTATATATGTCTTCAAGGGTGACTTGCTAACCCCTTTGTAGACCCCTGTCCAGAAACATGTGTGTTTGTTCAGCACCAAGAGAACCAACTTTTACCTTATACTGCATGAGCAGACCTTAGTTACAGTTTCTGGGAGAGAGTATATTATCTGGCGTGAACAATAGATTTGAACAAGACCAGTAAACTCAAAACCTCATGCATGATAACTTGTGAATTTATGTTAGAACAACCATCAAAATTTTACAAACAATTTTGTAAATCCAATTTCACTCACAGGCCTTGGGTTAACACAGGTATAGTTTTCACTCACCTTGCAATAGTACCACATGCTGGTTTTATATTACCAGACCATTACACAAATATATATATATATATATATATATATATATATATATATATATATATATATATATATATATAATAATAATAATAATAATAATAATAATGGACTATCCCATTGGTTTTGACGTATGAGGATCTGATAGCTTAGTTGATTCAGTTATGAAATTTTGTGCGATAATCTTATGTGGCATTTAAGACCCACTAGTGATTTACAAAGGAGGCCACATATGGAGCAAGAGTAAGGATTGTGAGATGAGATCACTGTTAGATTGGCTGACCTTTAAATCTTGCTTCTTGAAGATGATTCAGACAAGCAGATTGAAAACTGCTGAGTCCACTAAAACATGGTGATCTCTATGTTAGGTGCTCATGGGTGTTATGTGGTATATTGACAGCTGGCAAGTTGCTTTTCAGCTTGTCTTTGTATCTCAGACATGGGCGTCCTACATTCCTGTAACCCTGATCTAACTGGCTGTACATTAGGATCTTGAGTATTCTGTCATCAGACATTCTCAAGACATGACCAGTCCACCATAACTGAGACTGTATGATAAAAGTCTCAATTCCTCCAATATTATCCCTGTTAAACAAGTCTATGTTAGATGTCCTATCTTGAAGGTTCACTCCACAGATTGCACGCAGACAGCTTTTATGGAAAACCTCTAGCTGGCATATATGGTACCTGTATGGAGTCCATGACTCTGAGCTGTACAAAAGGATGGCAAGTACAACAGCTCTGTAAACCCGAATTTTCATATCCAGTCTAATACCCAGCTCATTCCACAAGCGATGGCAAAGTTTGCCAAAAGCACTGATAGCCTTAGTAATCTGATGCATGATTTCATCATCTAAAGCTCCACTGTAGTTGACTTTGCTACCAAGATAGGTGAAAGACTTTACATAGTTCAGGGCTTTGTCTTCTACTTTCAATGGTCTCTCTGGAAATTTGTAGATTGGTAGTTTTTGTTTCTCACCACAGAATTGCTTCAGAGTAGGACAAAGTTGGTGTACTACTTCAGTTTTCTTTATGCTAAGTGTAAGACCAAAGGCTTTACATGCAGCAGAGAAATGATTTATTAGATGTTGGGCCTCGTCAAAGGATGTTGCAACAAGAGCAGCAGTATCAGCAAACAACAAATCACAAATAATTTGTGTACGAAGGTGGGTCTTGGCTTTGAAGGACTGATGATTGAAGAGACCACCAGTTGTTTGAAACTAAAACTTAATGCCACTCTCTGTGTCTGCAAATGCATATTTCAGCATCACCTAGAAGAAAAGGGCAAAAAGGACAGGGGCCATGACACAACCTTGTTTGGTGCTATTTGTGACATCAAAAGATTCTGACATCATACCATCAGACATGATATTAGCTTTCATTCCTTCATGAAAGGAGATGATGATCTTTAGCATGTTTCCTCAAGACTTGCCAAAGAGTCTCTCGATTCACAGTGTGAAAGGCCTTCATCAAGTCCACAAACACGATATACAACTCCTGGTTTTTCTCACAAACCTTCTGTTTAGAATCAGTCTAGCTAGGATTTTGCCTGCAATTGAAAGGAGTGATATCTCCCCCCAATGATCATTATCACAGACACACCTGGAACCCTTGTTTTTGTAGAGGTGTTTGATAGAGGCGTCTTTATAATCTTCCATATCTCCACAAAAAGGAGATGTAACATTTTTACCAACTTTTCGCCACCATGCTTATACACTTCGGGTGGAATAGGATCCTTAGGAGTAGGTGATTTTCCAGATGAGATTTGCTTGATGGAGTCAATTACGTCTTGATAGGCAGGTTCAAAAGACAACTCTGGAGTTTAAGAATTTTGTTCAATTGATGTGATGGCTTCCTCATCAGTAACTGAAGTGGTGTTTAACACAGTTTTGAAATGCTCTTTCCACCGATCTAAAATGTCTGACTTATCAGTCAAGAGAGCTTCACCATCTGCTGTGAAAATTGGAGCAACACCTCTTTTCTGGGGACTGAAAATGCTCTTGAGGCCAGCATAGAAAGCCTTTAGATCCTTTCTATCTGAAGCTTCTTGGAGTCAAAGAGTAACAAGGTGTGCTAATATTTATGGGATAAAGTGTTCAATATCAGAGATAGAGCATGTGTAAATATAAAAGTGAACATTGAAGTCAACACTTAAACAGGCTGTTTCATGTTAGATGCAATTGTCCAGCCAACTTCAATGTTCACATTTATATTTATATATATATATATATATATATATATATATACACATACACACACACACACATTTTCTCTCTCTCTCTCTATATATATATATATATATAACATAAAAGGCTCAACTACTAATATTCCATGGTTATAATTTATTGGAATCATAATCACTAATATTATCAATATATATATATGAATTGCACATTAAATGCTGGTGTTAAAACAGTTCTATACAACAGAGCTGTTAAGTATATATTATAAATGATAGAAATTATTATTTGAGATAATCAATAATAATAATAAATATACTTATTGTCTCTCATCGTTTGCATGACTCAGATTTTCATGAAAAATACAATCTTTCTGTGATGAGTTTGGATTGACCATTATGCAAATTGAATTTAAAAATTATATATGTATACTGTAATGCTAGTGTAGTTGAGTATTATATATATTGTGATCATAGATTTTTAAAAACTGTATCCCTTTAAAAAATTTTTTAAAAGATGAAAAAAAATTTCCAAAAAATTCTTTAAAAAATTAGAAAAAAAAAATTTTTTTCAGAATATTATATTTGGCAACTAGCAGTATAACCCATCTTCGGCTGGGTGTTTAATTACTGAGAATTTTTGCTGTTCAATTGGAGCAGTTTAAGTTTAAAGTCAGCCCACCCGAAAATCAATATTAGTAACAACAATTGGGTACAACTGAGGCACATCACCAAATGGGGGGTTAACAATTTGAAGAGGGGGTCTGAAAAGAGCAGTTTTTGCATTCTCAAGAAGGAAGGAACCTCTTCCATGAACTGTTATAATAATAATATACGATAATTTTTATTTATAATATAAATTTTTTTATAATTCTAATAATCTTTTACATTAGATTTCAACTCTCTAAACTGATTGTATGTCATTTTTTACAGACATTAAATTTTGCCTTTGATTTTTGCGAAAAGCATACAAAATCAGTTTTTTTCTGATTTTTCACCTTCAAGGTTGTAATTTTTTCCAGCCAATTTGGATTCAAAACAAGCACTGAAGAATTATCTATCCAATAAAAAAAAATTCATCGAAATTGGATCAAAACTGTGGAAACACATAAACAACATCTGAACACACACACACACACACATTTTGGGAATTATAGATATAGATTAAAATAGCATATGAATGCAAAAGATTTGTATCTATTTATAGTTATATTTTTATTTTATTTTAGAGTAGTGGATGATTAATTATTTAATTAAAGGGAGCTTACTCAGTCATATTTAAAAAACAGTAATACTAAAAATTAAACAGTAATTATTAACAATAAATTATAATTTATAATCAACTTGAATATACACTAAAACTAAACCGTGATAGTATTAAAAATTAATCTGGATCTACGTGTTTAAGTAGATATTTATTTTTATTTCCACATGTAACCATCAGCTCATTTCTCTTCTTTAGTAATCCCAGATTATTTAATCATTTTCTCAACAAAACAAAGGTTATATTTATTCCCTTTAGTGTTAAATGATTTTTGTCCTTGCTTTAATATTCCAACTAATTGAAGGGAAGTTGCGGGTATCTTTCAATTGCTAGAAATAATTAGAGAGAACAGTGCTGTTTTTGTATTTAATATTAGCCAAAGTCATTGGGTGATGATAGTAGGATTTTCAGTAGAACCAAAATAGAATCTAACATCACTATTGGAACATATGCTTGCTTGATATAAAATGTTATCGGTCATACACTGACCGTTTAATGGACAGATTTTATTCTTCCAGCAGTTGCATTTATTTTTAGAAAAATTTACACTGTCTTTGTTGAAAAGATGTTTATTTGATATGTTGTTGTTATGCTGGTATATAGATCTATCAATGTTAACTGATTTTATTATTTTTGTTAAAAATGTTTATTAATGTTGGTGAATGGCTAAAATGCTTATAGATTAATTTTAGAGGATTTTTCCAATGTTAGTTTGGACATTATGGTTAGAAAGTTGATTAAACCATATGATGTTGTGTTTACGGTATCTCAGTTTTTGTCTTAGTATCTTTGTTTTTTTCCAAATACTCAAATTATGACTGCTTAGTTCCAAAGCTTTTATATATTTAGCTTTAACATTATCAAATATTTCCTTGTTGCTGGAGTTGGTGGATAATCTAACTTTGATTGATTTATGAAAATTATCTAAAATTTTGTGGTGGTGGTTTGAATCTTTATTAACATATCTTTGGTTTATATAGTTATTTTGTTTATTTTTGTTTTATGGTGACCATTATTCAGGTCTAATGCTACATCTAGAAAGTTGATCACTTTATATATATATATATATATATATAAAAATGACTGATATGAAATATCTAAATAAAGTATGTAAGATGGAATACATGAAAACCACTTGGATATTTAAAATTTTTCATTGTGATCAACATTTTCTTCAATAAGAATGTCATCAGAACAAATGAAAAACTTAAGGAAAACTGTTACCATAGCAACCTTAATGCTGCAGTTAATATGTAGATGTTTTTAAAATAAAATTAAAAATAAATATTCGTAAATAAAACGAATATCTGTGAACAGATAGCTGGCTAAGATTATACTTAAAGAAAATAATATTAAAATAGATACCTTATTAAACAACTTTTAGTTTAATTCTATATTTTTCTCAACACATAAATAATAATATCATGAATTCTAATTTGAATTATATTGGCGGCAAGGTCTCATAATTTTACATTTGAAATGGCTAAATGTAACCATAAGTTCTATACTAACAGTTTCTTTTCTCACACTTCTCACTTGTGCAAGTCTCTTTTGGCTTCTTGCTTCCTAGTCAACTTTGATTGTCAAAGATTTAAATGCAATGTCAATCATTCTCTTCTGTCTTCTTACTTCCTGTTCTTTTATTGTTCGCTCTCCTTAATAATATTTTTCTTCTCATATTCTCTCACACTCAGTAATCTCTTGCATCTTAGTGGCTTTATTGTCTTGCTTGGAGTGAAATGACTAAAAAAACAAATGTATTTATTATTTGTTTTTAGATATACACAATTTTTTTTGTATCATAACTTTCTTTTATTTTCCTACATCAAATCACTATATTTTACATTTATTTCAAGATTTTCTCATCAATGTTTATTTTATTCACAAATATTTTCCTTTTTAATTTTATTAACTGCTAACTTTTCCAAAAGATTCTCATATTAATGACAACATTAGTGATTTGATTTCCAACTAATGACTTTTCCTTCATTTTTTTTTCTTTCTGGAGCGCATCTTAAAAACAGAGAATCATAAGTGTCCTTAAAAGCAAATGATTATAATGTCTAAATTTTATAAGTGATCATCGAGTCAGCAAACCACGGTTGGTGGACTATGCTAGAAAACTATGATTTGTCTCTTGCCCTTGTGACTAATCTTTCCATGCTGTAACCAGTCCATGTCTTAATGTTGTTTCAGATTCTAAATGTAAGTGACCATTTTTTTCCCCCATTTTCTTTAAATGTGTCACGTCTGAGTTGTTATTCTCAGCAGCCTTCTGTAGAAGCACATCTCTGTTGCTTCAAGCCTCTTCATCTGTGAAATCTGACTGTAAACATTTGACTTATAAAGCAGAAGAGATACAAACCAGGAAAATCTTTACAATCGTTCATCGCATGCTGATACCCGAGTTCAAAAACATCCACTGGTACCATTACCACAATGTCTGTAAACTGTGATCTGTCTGTTGTCATTCAAAATAATCTTTCCATGCTGTAGCCAGTCCAATTCTTGTTGTCTGGCCATGTCGTATGCTGCTGACCCTCTTTGCTCTTTTTCCAGTGATCATCCCAGTTAGAAGCAAATGACAAAATTCCTTCTTGTTTCACCATGTGACCTAATAAGGCTATTTTTACCTTTGCTATTTTCAAATAGAAAAATAACTGTTGATGGCCAATTTTTTGTATCACTGACTTGCTCAATCTCTTATCGGTTAATACTAGTATTTTTAAAACAAAAGTTCATTTTTTATTTATTTTTTTTTTTTATTTCTGTGGGTCAGGGAATAATCTCAATAAAAATTCAATATTAGAAATTTTTATTTTTTTATTTGAATGTCTAAATCTTATTTTTTATTCAATGTTCTTTGCATAACTTTTATTCCTATTAACCACAACCTTGCGGTATTTATTGCAATACCATTTAACTGGAAAGTTTACTGCAGTAGCATTTTATCAATAAATTTAACCATGACTAAATTCTCATGGAAATGTTTTGAAAATAAATGAAAAAAAAGAAAATTTCTCAGCACTGACTTCTGATCCATGAGAATCCAAAGGGTGGGTAATTGCATATATTTTTGAAATTCAGCAATACACTTGCTTCATCTTTCAAGTTCCTCCATCCAACAAAAAAGGCTTTACCAGAAATGTTAAAGATTTTCATTTTGTATAAGCATTGCTTTAGCCCCTATATTTCTGTCAGAGCATTGAGTAGATATATTATCATACTGCCTAAGTAATAAGTTCAAACACAAACCAAACATTGTCACATTCAACATAAAGAGAGGTGAATAATATGAATTTTCAAATACCCAACAATGATTGAAAGCTGCTTATTCCCAGATTATCATAGAATAGACATAAAAATGTTTTCTCTTCTTTTCGGACTTTAATCTTATTCACAATTATATCGTTCCTCCTAAGAAACTAATTCAGTTTGTTTACACTGTACTGTTTGGTTGATTTCCATATAAATGCATTTACATAGAAAACCACATGAGCACGGACAGACATTGCTTAGCCATATATTTGCTTATGTAGATATGGGGTAAGTCTACAGAAGACAAGCATCATTGAATATTGGTTGAAACAGATCAAGAGGTAAATCATGAAAAGAGTATATCAATAAATATCATTATGTCAGTGAAGTGGTGAGTCAGTAATTAACCTTATATTTATCTATCAGTATATATCTTCATCTCTCTCTCTCTCTATATATATATATATATATATATATATATATATATATCTATCTCTCTCTCTCTCTCTCTATCTATATATATATATATATATATATATATATATATATATATATATATATATATCTCTCTCTCTCTCTCTCTCTATATATATATATATATATATATATATCTCCCTCTCTCTCTCTCTATATATATATATATCTCCCTCTCTCTCTCTCTATATATATATATCTCCCTCTCTCTCTCTCTATATATATATATATCTCCCTCTCTCTCTCTATATATATATATATATATATATATCTCCATCTCTCTATATCTCCATATCTATATCTCTCTCTATATATATATATATATATATATATATATATATATATATATATATATATATATATATATATATATATATATATATTAAAACGAAGAGAGAAACCACAAACGTTTTTGGTTGTTATGTGGATTTTTAAAAAAATATATTAGGCTTTATTTTCCATAATTTTGCTACACACATTTCTGGTCTTGTGACCTTCATCAGGCAAAGAGTGGATATTTCCACATATTAAAAGGAATCAATTTATTTTAATGTTTTTCGATGTTAAACATTCTCTTTTTTGTGTGTTAGCAACACAAATGTCTTCCTTGAACTGGCAATGAGAAAGTTCTTTTGTGTGAAGTGTAATAAAACAATTGGTCCGAGAAAGGGTGAGGAAAGATATCTGTATTCTTATCTTTTAATGACTCCTGTCTGTTCTTAAATCTATTTCCATTTTTTTGTAATGTGTGTGTTTCTGTCAGCATGCATATGTATACATATATTCCCTCTATATATATATACATACAGTTTTATTGTAAGGAATTACTATACACATATATACATCATACATACACACACTTCCTATGTTGAGTAGGATTCACGTGTGCCCCAGTGAGCAATCTTGTTTTTGCCAACATGTGCATATATACACTAGTATGCACATGTATACATGTATTCCCTCCCCATATATATATATTTTAGGATATTAAAACATGTAAAAATCATTACATAATTGCAGTTGTGTTTCACCACATACCCTTGTGTCTCCTCTGGCAATTGTAAGTTACTGGTGAATAATCGTTCACTTGCTAGTAATTTACAATCTCTTGAGGAGACACAAGGGTATGCACTGAAACACAACTGCAATTGTATAGCGATTTTTACATGTTGAATAGAATAAAAAATATTACTATACTCTGTATTGAGACCTCTTTTAAATTCAATGTATGAATGTTGAATATATATATATATATATATATATAATATATGAATGAATGAATAATCAAAAAAAAATCTTTTTACCTCATGTGGGGAATAGACTATTTCAGCAGACGATGAAAGTGGTCATCTGTGTTTTCAACCCCGATATGGAATGAAGTTCACATATGTAGAGTTAGTGAAAGTAGAAATTAACTGTGAGGAGGTTATATTAGAAACTAAAGGGTGAACCTAAAATTTAACTTGCCAAAAATACCTAATACAGAATTCACACTTTTTGATGTTTAAGTCAGACAATAGGCACCAGACAGAGTTCAGGGCGGGTAGTATCTATCTTATAGGGGAGAAGGTGTATTAAATAAGTCAGAGAACATTAACCCTATGAAGGCAAACTGGGGGCATTAGAAATAGGAATGAATAAATTTGAAATTTGAAATTAAAAATGAATTTAAAAATAATTTTAAAAATATATAAGGTAATCAAGATATAAAGGATTAACAGAAAGAGAATTAGGGGAATATTCTAAGTAGAGGAAAGTTTATACATTATAATTAATATAGCACAAAAAGGATGTGCAAGTGGGGGAGGGACTTAAGGTAGCTAAAAATGTAAAATTACACTATGGAAATATGAATTTGTTATTATATCAACATTTGATGATTTAGAGGGGATGGGAGTCAGGAAGTGATTTAGGGTAGCTAATTAAGATGAAATTATATTATGGAAATTTGAATTTGTTTTTATGTTGACATTTGAACACTAATTCATTCCTCTGTTTCAATAGTTGGTTTTCATTATTGTATTTTATTATTTTAGTTTTTTCTTCTAAGCATAAATTACACCTACCTCTAAAGCTATTGGGAGTTTGTGCAGAGCCTATAATTTTCCAAACTATTTGTGGGTTTAAATTTTTGTCCTTTAATTTCCAAAATTTTTTTGAAAGAGCTGTTTGGTGTTTAAGTTTGGGGTTAGAGAATGAGTGCTCATGGGTATAAAATCTTTGTTTCCACTACCCCACAGAAATTTCAATATAAACTTTTTTATTTTTCATATTTTCTTTGGGTGAAATGGTCACTTGATATATAATCCTGGGAGATTTGTATTTGCCTTCTACTGGACAATTATCTTTAGCTCTATAACTACAGGAAGCTTTAATATTAGGTTTGTTGTTGGTCTCATGGAATTTCCTTAAAATTCGGTTATTGTGTGAGCTAATAATTTTGAAAAAGGTTGTTGGTACAAGAATAGCTAATCTTAATCATTTTCCTATTGAAAATCCTACTTAGAGGGTTATTTTTTAGGAAGTGCTTATTGATTAACTTTAGGAAGTACTATCCAATGTTAATATTGGACAGTTTGCAGAAGGGTGGGGGATGAAACATAAAATTTTTTGCTTTCTGTGTCTACATTTAATTTCAGTGTTATTTATAGGGATTATGTAAGACAATTTATTTTAAAACCCCTCTTTCAGAGAGCATTTCCATATAATTTTTTATTTTCATTAAAGATAATCATGTTGGATTATATTTGACTAATCCATGGATCTTTTAGTGAATATTAACGCTAATTCTAACCACCCCAAAGCTATTGTGAAACAGATCCGTACTACCATTAGCACTAGGATTTGTGTACAGTTAATTATATGAAAAGTATGTTTATTCATTAGCTAGAAATATAATTAAAAATCTGTATGTGTATGAATATTTGTTTCCCCTTTCTGTCTGTCTCTCTCTCTCTCTCTCTATATATATATATATATATATATATATATATATATATAGAGAGAGAGATAAATAGATAGATAGATAGACTCACAGGGTGTACAAAAATACTTTTATAAAATTTGAGGGTGGGTTCTTCACACCATAACAAGGACAAAAGTTCACATAAATATATGTCTACAAATCCTTTGTTTTTGACTTATTAAGTTTAAAATTCATGGTAGATGCTGTTAAATGTACAATCCAAGATTTAATCCAAAATACTTATGCAAAATTTAAGGACAGGTTCCTGATACCAAAACATATATCCAAAAGGCCATTGTTGTACCTCAACACAGCAACTCATAACATATGTTCAAAATGTCCTCTGCTTGTGTCTACATTCGCATGCATCTGTTGGATCATTGCCTGGGGACTCTTTCAAATACTCCCACACAATGTTGAATGGTTTTGCAATGTGATTAAAATGTGCTGGAGTCCTATCATGCATGAACCACATGCATCTTCGTATTATCTGTAGATCTGGAAGTGTGTTTGAAATAAAGACCCTGTAGACAGCTTCTGTAAGACATGCTGGAAGAACATACGGACTTACCAGACAAGTCACCTACAATTTCAGCCCACACATTGGCAGTTTGTGCAATAAACTATTGGCAAAAGTTCTCCCATGGTGAGTGATCAGAGGGTGAAAGACCCAGCAGATGTTGCAAATAACATGTATACAGGAGCTGCTATTGAAGTCCCTACATTCAGTACTATGAGATGTATGACATGCTACAGCCATTTGATATCTCCAACATCCTGTAGAAGACAGACTAACCACAAATGTACATGAATGACAAAGGTAACCTAGTCTATATAGCAACATGGCACGATCTACCATAAACCAACTTTAAACTCAGTAACTCAAAAATGATGGATTTGCAGACATGTTTATATGGACATTTGTCCTTGTTTAGGTGTGAGTGAGGAACCTGCTCAAAAAGTTTGCAAAAGTATTTTTGATATATATATATATATATATATATATATATATATATATGTGTGTGTGTGTGTGTGTGTGTGTGTGTGTGTGTATACCATCTAGTTCACACTTCTCTTTGGTCTTTTTAAAAGGAGTAGCGGTTCATTCCTTGTTCTCTATTTGACTCAGAGGTAGTTGTTTTCTTGACAGTGGATAGGTTCTTTGTATTCAAGGTCAGGAATGAGCTGGGAGAATTTAGTATGGATGTGACATCCACTGTCAAGAGAAGGAAACATTTTAAATAGTCAGTTGTTGTAAGGATAGCCATGTTCGTCCAGTTGGTCTAGGATATCAACAAACAAAACCCCAACAAATTCAAAGAGACCACCATCAATTGCAAAGTGCAAGAGGACACCATGTTCAAGTCCTGCATATTTAGGGGAGAGCAGTTCATTTCTGACAAAACCTGAGCAAACAAAGTGCAGTGTACACTGTAAATCTCTCAGACTAGAAGAACACATTTTCTACCAGAAGTTGTCTGTTTGAGTTTTTTGCAAATTTCATCTTCTTTTATATTCTGTGTCCCTTCAGGATGTGGTCAGTCCTGGTTCTTCATAACTTTATATCCTTTTTAGCTTTTTTGTTTTTACTATCCTTCCCACTCCCTGTTCTGTGATCCATACTGACATGAAGTGGGAAGACTAAAATGAATCCATTGCTAAGTCAGCTGTTAAGAAAGTTGCTTCTCTGTGTCATGCTAGACAATTTTTCTCTCCAGAATCTATCATACATATCTATAAGTCTACCATTCAATCATACTTGGAATATTGCTGCCACATATGATCTGCTTGGATTTTATCAATAGCTCCTGCTACTGATAAAATCCAAAGAAGAATCAGCAATATTATTGGTCCTGATCTGGCGGCTCGACTTCAGTCACTTTCCCATCACCGCAAAGTTGCCTCCCTGTTCCTTTTCCATAAATACTTTCATGGTAATTGTTCAGATGAACTCTTTCTTATGGTACCTGGACTTTTTGAATTTAAGCAAATTAGTGTTGAGATCTTATCAATTTACAGTTGAGCTGGCTAGATGAAGCTGTAAATGCTAGGCAAAAAATTTTCTTTTCTTGCACTTCTCAGTAACACTTTCTTTTATCGTACTTCTCGCTTGTGGAACTCCCAGTTGCATACTTTCCACCTAACTTTAATCTGCAAAAATTTAAATGCAATGTCAATCGCTATCTACAGTACACCTGATTACACTTTTCTCGTTCATTGGTAATGTTTCTGTTCCTAATTCTTCCACACACAGTAACCCCTTGTATTTTAGGGACAATTTTGATTTCTTTTTTTTTTAAGCATTTCACCCCAATCAAGGCAGGAGTGCCATTAACACATTTGGGGTTTCAGAGAATGGGAGCAAGAGTAAGAGACGTGATTGAGAAAAGGATAAAGAGACGGATAGGGAATTAGATCAAGGCATCAAAAGAGGTTGATTGACATTACATTTGAATATTTGTAAACTATTACTGTCAGGAAAGCAAGTAAGAGAAAGGGAGTACTGCCTTGCTTGGGGTGAAAGCGATTTAAAAAAAATCCATTATGCAAGTTTGTTAGGGAGGTTAATCACTGTTGCCTTCAATATATTTTGTGAGTGTCAAATTTTCTAACTTCATTTCAACTTTCTCTCTTCTGATTCTGTAAGTATCCTTTGTTTTCCGTTTTCCATAAAACATCCATGTTGCTTGCAGGCATTGTCCACTGTTAAGCATCCATTCTTAAAATCCTTCTGTAGAACAATATCTGTTTCCTCAAGTCTTCTTTTCATCTGAGAGGAGATTCTCCCATCTTCACTCCTACATAGGAGGATTGACAGTGATAAGCAATTTTAATATCAAAATCGAATTGAAGTCAGTAGCAAATTTCTATTATTAACATTTTTCACAAGTCTCAGATCAATAAAATGTTTATGTTAGAAGCCGAACTTTAATGTGTCTTCAGAGAATTCACTTTGCATTATTTATTATATTTGTAAATAATAATTATTAATTTAGGAAATCAAAATTCCATAGCATTATATATTTTTGTAGTAGCTTGTTTTTATTTATTTTTTATTCAGTGTTTTCATTTTATCAGTTGTCATTGTAATAAATTAGGAATTACCAGCTTTCATTTGGTTTTAATCACGAAACCGAATATTTTTCAGTTTCATTTTTCTAAATTTCCTATTGAAAAAATAATTCAATTTTGCACTATGTGAAGGCAAGTAGGTGTTATAACAAATATGTATACACATTTTTCTGAAGACTATTTTACACATGATGTCTAAAATGACATCATATTTTGTTTAAATCCTTACTATTAGATCATTGCAAAAGTTTGTACTAAATTCTTCTTTTTTATGCGCCAGGTTCTTTCAGGACATAGGTGGCCATGGCTCTCTACAATTTCCTATCCTTCATAGCGATTAGTAAATTTTGTCTTTTTGTTATTCCTCCTACACCTAGTTCTTGTTGTCAATCCGTCCTGTGAGTATCAAATTTTCCGAGCCCACTTACCTTATGTGCCCTAGAAATTTCAACCGTTTCTTCCTAATGTTAAGTTTCTTTCTTGTTTCCATTTTCTCTAAAACAGTATCGTTGCTTACATGTTCGGTCTATGGTATCCTCAGCATCCTTCTGTAGAAGCACCTTTTTGTTACTTCAAGTCTCTTCGTCTTTGTGGAGATTGTCCAGTATTCAGTCATAGAGGAGGACTGGTATGACATAACATTTCAGTACTCTTTTCTTTGTTTCTAACAAAATTTTTCTGTTTCTTAATACTTTGCTTAGTTGTTAGAAATCATCTTTGGCTGTCCCAATGCACCTTCAAATTTCAGTGTTGTACTTTCCATAGAAAATAAAAATAAAAATTTTACATACAAAGAAAAAAAAAAAAACAACATTTCAAGTACATTATCTCCATTGTCTTAAATAACTGTCTTTACAAGCTTGCTGATAATATTTTTGTAGAAAACTTTTGCTTTTTGTTTGAAGAACATTACGTGGTAGTTTTCAACTGATAGTAAAGAGTCAAATTTTGTGCTGTTTTTAAAACTGCTCTGTAGAGACCAAAACAAATGAAAATCCAAAGGAGCCAAGTCAGGAGAATATGGCAGGTACTGGAGGGTTTTGCATCTGAACTTTCTGCAAGGTCTATTTCACAACATGAGCTCATGTGTTGTCATTATGACACATTTGTGATTTGACAAAAGCAGCTGTTTTTTTGTTTTTTTTTTTTAAACCAAATCTCTTCAAAATGTGATGGGGGTGATATAAATTTTAAAACTCTAAAAAAATCTCTTCTGTTGATTTATTCTTCACAATGGAAAGCAGAGTGTCTTCATCGATATCAGAAGGTCACCTGGAGTGTGGTTGATTGTTTAGGCTAAAATCAACCTGATAAAATCTCCCAAACCATTTTTGACTGTCAGAAGAGCTGGAGAACAGTCCAAATGTTTTTTTTTTAATGTTTTTTGTCACAGTTCCCAAAGTTACTCCTTTCCGAAATTCATAGAGTATAATATGGCGAAAGAGTAACTTTTTATCCTCCATCTTTAAGGCATTCATTTGTAGATGAAACATCAACATTCAGCAAAGTCTGACTTGTAACTGAATGATGTAAGATTTTAATCTGGAAATCCCCAGAAACCAACATCAAAACAAAAGCCAGTGTCAAGTTGCGGTCATTTTACATTAACAATGAAAATCAGGCATGCACTTTTGCAATGATCTGATACAACTAGGTCTTCACATATGAGCTTTTAAATGCGGAAATATACAAAGTCTCTCTCTGTCTGAATTGTTAATAGGAAGAGCTGTCATTACTTTATTTAGATGCAGACGATTGTCGTCATCTTTGCTATTGTTATCACAACCCTTTTAGGTGCTTGTTGATCTGGGTAAACTTTGGAGAATTTTGCACTGAATCCTTTATTAAGTCACTGTCTGTTATGGAATGAGTATTCATGGCTCTTTACAGCTTCCTGCCTACTGCTGCTCTTTTATGACATCAACATTTACTTCATGGTATATGCTCTTCCATACATTTCCTCAAACATGTCAAAAAGGTCACCTGCTACTTTTCTCTGCTTCTTTTGCTTTTTACATGGCCTGTGAGTGTGAAATTGCCCAAGCATTTTTCCTCATTATATCTCATCAAAATATACATAGTAGCTGCCAAAAATTATAGAAATACTTATGTATGGATTGTCACATATGTTGAGGATCAGCATAGTATCTGTGCACCTTCTCTAACTTTTTTTTTTTTTAAACTCATTTCATCACAAGCAAGATAATAAAAAGTGCATTGGGTTACTGAGAGTGAAAGAAACAGAGGACAATAAAAGAACAGGATTCAAGGAAACAGAAGTTGACAGATGAGATTGCATTTAAATTTTTGAAGATAATAGTTGACAGGAAACTGGAAGTGAGAGAAAAGAAATTGTCAACATAGAACTTATGGTTACAACAAGCAATAACAACATTGAATTTATGAGACCTATCTGCCAATCGAGTACTGCATTGAAATTTGTGAAGTCAAGGTACCAAAGGGGAAAGCACATCAGAAAAATTACTCTGAAAATATTTATGAGAGGCAAAGGAAAGTGGGAAGATTATTGAAGTTGAGATACCACGTCAGGACCAATAACATTGCTCATTTTCTTTGGATTTTCACACACACACACACACATGTTGAATTGTATATGGTCTATGTTAATTATCTTTATGAATATGTCCTGAAGATGGTCTATTAGACCGAAATGTCTGACGTTGACATTAAACATTAAAACAGCATAATCACATATTAGGATTTTTGCTTGTTTTTTCAGTATATTTTTCTTCATACTGTCGGATCTATATCCATATATTTGCTTACACACACACACATATATATATATATATTGTTTTTCTTTTCAACACCATCACTTGATAAGACACAGAGTGTGTTGAAACAAAATGGCTATTTTTGTAGTGATTTTATAACATACTTATGTTATAAATTTTTTTATAAAAATAATTATATCTGCTCTACTTTGTATTGAGCACTCTTTTAAGAATAGTAATTGTTGGTTATTGGAATTCATTCCGTGTATACCAATTATATACTTTGGTATATATATATATATATATATATATATATATATCTTCATGGCCTGAAGATTGCATTCAAGCATGAAACAAACTGTCACTGCTTGGCATTTCTAATTACATGTGCTCTATCTTTTACTCATAAATACAGCATACTTAAAAACTATATTTTTATCATACATATATATATATATATATAGAGAGAGAGAGAGAGAGTGAGTGAGAAAGAGAGAGTATGTATGTAGGTAAGCCTATACTACATTATCAGAAGAGTCCATTACATAAAGAAAGGTAAAATACACATTTTTATATTGTAAATGCTTATGGTAATTTAAATACCACAATTAATTTGTTTTTAAAATTATTTCGAGCTCACAGGTAACGTGAGTGTAATTTTATAACCTCATTATACTTATAAAATGTAAAAAACTTCAATATTACCATCATATTTTGACAGCACAAGTAAATAAACATATAAATAGATATCCATACATTAAGAAAATTAACTCAACCTCTTACCTGTAAATTAAATATTAATGATTTACATGTATGAGGAGCTAATTACGATAAAAATTATTTACTTTGCTGCCTAGTTTTCATTCTCTGCTTTGAAGTATTGTTCTCAGGAAAATATATAGAATGATCTCACATAAGTTATAGCAGAAGTCTGTTGTACTCGTAAGTTATGTATATGGCAATATCACAAAGGGTAGTAGTGAAAGTCTGTTGCACTTTCAGGCATACACAGGGTGTGATGTGTAAATTGTTACCATTTTTTTTTTCATTTCATGCATGCACATTGTCTGTTTTTGATTTTGTTGACTGCATAGTATCGTAAGCTCAGTTGAGCACCATCTGTGAGAAAAAGACAATTCACTCCAACAGCATGCTGTACTACTTGGCATTCATGCCAAAAGCTCTAATATCAACATTTCAGAGTGTTTGGGTGTCAACCTGAGGACAGTGCAGAGGATGCTGTATCCCCAAAAGATGTACCAAGAGTGATGAAAACCAAATATCCAGTCAACATCATGGTGTTTGGAGTGATCACTAGTGATGGTGACATTATACCTCCATTCATCTTTCCACAGGGTATCAGACTCAGCACAGGGGTCTACATCAAGTGCATTGAGGAGGTAGTGCTGCCCTGGGTCAAGGGAGTGGCTGCTGGAAGACCCTATGTCTGGCAAAAGGACTCTGAACCATCCCACACAAGTAAGAGAACCCAGTCATTACAATCAGACAATTTCTGCAACCACATCACCCTTAGATCTGGCCACCTAACTCCCTATACTGCAACCCCGTTGATTATTATGTGTTGGGCTCAGTTGAGCAAGAAACCAACAAAACTCCTTGTAATACCAAAGATGAACTGAAGGCAAGGTTTATGGCAGTATTCACCAACTTAAACAAGGAGACCATCCAGAAGAGTTGCAGAAGTCGTCTGGAGGCCATGGTTGAAGCCAATGATGATGCTATCAAATAAATTAACTCTTTAGTATTTCATGATATTTTTGTGTAATTTTGGTAAATATATCTGTTAAAATGAGATGTCAGTGTTATTTTCATTTTTGTGTAATTTAGATGATAATTTATCCATCACACCCTGTACCTGGCCATCTCACAAAGAGTAGTAACAAATGTCTGTCATACTCACAGGTATATATATCTGGTAATCTCACTATAAGTAATAGCAAAAGTCTGTTATACTCTCAGGTATATATATGGTAATCTCACAAAGGCTAGTAGCAAAAGACTTTTCTTTTAAATTAGTTTGGAAGATATGTTTATTTTTATTTAGCAGATGCCACAAATATTGTATCTTTACTTGACAACTCTGCTGTCAGTTCCAAATAAAATGAGCTATTAATCCTGCAGGTAATGCTACACAAATACATCGAAAGTAATTTCTTTGACTTTATTGTTGCAGACATATGCACTGATAGAAACGTACAGAATAAGTTGTAGGTATTGAATTTATAAAGTCTTCTAGAGTAGATAAGTTTAGTTGTAAACAGGATTTACTAGCTACAGGAAATAGTAAATAAAACAGTCAAAATAAGACATTCATATGCCTCAAGCAAATAGGAGGGAAAAATTACTGACACACAAACTGCAGCTGTATAACTCACATGGGATTTACAACAATGTAATTTCTTTCATGCATTGTTTTGGATAAAATTTCTCACTTTCCTAATGCTCAAAGTTTGGTATTTTTGCAGAATGCCATCTGTGCAAAAATGTGATATGAAAAGACTGTAAAGTACTAAGACATTTCTATAAGTTTTTCTGGCATATTTATTGAGATTTTATTTTCATAATGTCTGATAATGATACAAAACTAAATTTCCATACAGAAAAAAAAAACATTGTTTATTTACTTCTGGACTCTGTCAAATTAACATTGGCTAAATTAATTGAAGGTTATGTGGTTTTAGGTCTTTCTTCAAATGTTCAACTGTGTGAGAATGTAAGAGATTCTCCTTCTCTCGTAAGCTAGGTGTTTATGTAACTTCCTATTATTCAGTTGGCATGTGTGTATATATTCTGAGTTCAGCTGGGTTTACATCCTCTTTATATAGGCAAACCCATAGACATCTTTTAAAGCTTGATTCTGAACTTGGTGTTGATGAGATTACCTTCTAGGTCAACTCTCTGAGTGTTGAGATGTTGTGAGTTTCCCGCGTGTCGGTGTATGAATTAAGACAAACACAGTTGTAGAGGAAAATACTGGTATATTCATAAACGCAATTAACAATAGAGTGATTAATAGAACGAAGGTTGGTTAGTACGAACAATATCCAAAGTCTATAGTCCAACGGTATGTACCGGGTAAGCTTATCTGGACTGCTCACGCTGACTCTCTCTCTCTGACGCTCACCTCACTCTCTCCAGAGCTGACTTATATAAGAGGGACCAGTCCATTACTAGTTAGAAGGTGGGTGCGCCCCAACAGCCCCTGCTAAAATTGTTTTTTTTTTCTTTTTCATTGTGGGAAGAAAAAAAAAAAATGAATATTTTTTCCTTTTCGGTCTATTATTAAATTTTGTGTCGCTTTTTACGTTTTCTTGCAGATCTCGTTGTTTCTGCTCAGTCTGCGGTATTTGCAGGTCAAACGTATCAAACAATTCGTGTAATTCGTCTTCTTGTGGAATTACTTCAGATTCGTCGGTCTTTCTTTTCTTCAACTGGTTAATGTGCCGTTTGTGTGTAAATTTGTTTCCTTGTATAATGTATACCATATCCCCAATGCGTTTTTTTATGACCCCTGGTTCCCATGATGTTGCATTATTTGTATAATTTTTGAAAAAAATTTTTTCATTAATGTTAAATTTTCGCCTGGGAACCATAGCGACTGTTGAGTGTAGCTTATTTTCTGGTATCAATTTGTCAAAAACCGATCTGACCTTTTTCTTGCGAACATTAATTCCGCAGGTGATAGGCCTGATGGGGCAGATTTATTCGGGGTAATTTCGGTACACTTGCAGGAACAGCTGTAACGCCTTTCTAGTCGGGGTACCTGTTGCTTTCCTAAGAGCTCTTTTCAGTGTATCGGCGAACCTTTGGCTAGTCCGTTGCTGCGTGGGTGATACGGAGGAATCCTCACGTGATCAACTTGGAAATTTTTGCAGAATTCTGTGAATTCTTTGCTTGTGAATTGGGTACCGTTGTCACTAACAACAGTATCTACCACCCCAAACCTTGCAAATAATTCATGTAATTTGTTTATTGTATTTTTGAGATGTTGGCCTCTTCATTTGAAAAACTTGGGCCATTTACTAAAACTGTCGACTACGACCAAATAATGCCATCCGTCAATTGGACCCGCAAAATCAATGTGAATCCTTGACCATGGCCTGTTGGTTTTTGGCCATGGCTTCTGTAAAATTTGTGGTGATTTTGATGCCAAAATGCAGCCTTTACATATGCCGACCATATACGCGATGTCGTTGTCCATACCTGGCCAGTAGATGTATGCTCTCATGAGGCTCTTCATCCTATTTATGCCAGGGTGACCAGCATGAAAGTCTTTCAGTATTCTTTTTTGAAGTGTGTTAGGGATTACCACCCTTTTACTGTATAATAGCACATTATCGCACAGAGAGAATGTCTTTTGAATTTTTCATCTTTACTGGCTAGCTTATTTTTTTACTTCTATTATATATTTGTCTTTTTCTGCTTCTTTTTGATGTCCTTAAGCGATACTGGTAATTCTCTTGATTGCGTTTGCCAAATTTTCTTCAACCTCATCCTCTGCTCTGAGGGAAGCGATTACAGTATCCTCTAAAGGTTCTGTTGTTTTTGGGATGAGTCTTGATAGCCCATCTGCGTGACCAATTTTGTGGGTGGACAAATATTGTATTCTGAAATTATAATTTAATAAAATTGTCCCCCAACTAAGCAATCTATTTTATGTGTAAGTTGGCAGACCCTTTTTGAGCCGAATATCGTTACCAGAGGCTTGTGGTCTGTCTGTAGCGTGAAAAACCGTCCATGTATGTATCGATGGAATTTTGTTACAGCGAAGATAATCGCCAATGCCTCTTTCTCAATTTGTGAATAATTTCGTTCAGCAGGTAGTAGCGATCTGCTTGCATGAGCGATCGGTCGAACTTTCCCATTCTTCCACTTGTGCAATATGCACGCACCTACGCCGTGTGTACTGGCATTGCTCGCCACGATGATATCTACCTTTGGATCAAAATGTACAAGAAATAGATCTGAAGTTAATTTTTCTTTTAAATCCTTGAATGCTTGCTCGCATTCTTTTGTCCAAATCCAAGGTTTTTCTTTTTTTAGTAGATCGTTAAGGGGAGCTGGTAGAATGTGGAGGTCTGGGATAAAGTCCTGGTAATATGACACCAAGCCTAAAAAACTTTGTAGGGATTTAATATCCTTTGGCTCAGGCATATTTTTTATTGCTGAAGCTCGACTTTTATCTGGCTTTTTCCCTTCTTTATTCACTATATGGCCCAGATACTTGATCTCTTCCAGGAGAAAATCGCATTTGTTTTCTTTCACCGAAATCCATATCTTCTTAACCTTTCGAAAACTTTGCGTAAATGGTGTTTGTGTTCATCCACCGATTCACTTTTTACAAGAATATCGTCCAGATATGCTATTGTGTAGTCTAACCCAGATAACATCGTATCCATAATTTTCTGGAATATTATGGTGCTGTCTTCAATTTAAGCGGTAACCGTCAGTATCTAAACAAGCCTTTATGTGTGTTAATACATAGTAACTTTGCACTTTCGTTATCCATGGGTACTTGCAAGTATGCCTCGCTAAGATCTATTTTCGAAAAGATTTTTCCGCCATTTAACTTTGCGAACACTTCTTCAGGACTTGGTAGTGGGTAGTGAAACTCTTCTATTGCGTTGTTTAACCCGGTTGAAAAATCGGGCGAGACGCGAATTTCGCCCGACTTCTTCTTTTACGTAGACAGCTGGAGCTGCCCAGTCACTGTATTCTGTTTTCGAGATCACACCAATTCTCGTTAGTCTTCGAAAGTTCTTGATCAATTTTCTCTAACGCGGCAAAAGGGATGCTTCGCTTTTTTTTAAAAAAATTGGTTGGATATTTTTCTTCAGCTGTATTTTTGCTGATGCTTCAGTGCAACGTCCAAGTCCTTCAGCAAAAACTTCGGGGAATTCCGTTTTCAATTCTGCTTGTAGATTTTTTATATGGTCTTTGCTTTCATTAATGTTGTGGCAAAAAGAACTAATGGGTTGAACTTAGTAATTGCGTCAGTCCCAAACAGGGTGTTTGTGTTTTTCATTACAAACATTTTCATTTTTATCGACTTATTGTTGAAAGTTATATTTACCCATATTTCCCCTTCAAATTTTATCTTTTTTCCAGTTACCGTCCTGGCTATTTTGTTGGATTTTAGCAACGTTGGTTTTCCTAGATTTTTCCATGTTTGCGTGTTAATGATTGAAATGTCAGATCCTGAATCTAGTTGCATTTTTACCTTCTTGTTGTACATTTTACATGCAGGTATTTTCGAATATTCAAGTCTTGATCTTCGTCTGACTTGGTAACTTTTACTCGACTTCTGTTTAATTTTCTACACTTTGACATCTTATGTCCTACTTTTTGCAATTTCTGCACGCTTTATTTTTATATGGGCTGCCATTGTACCAGTGCCACTGGCCACATCCATAACATGCACTCGGAGGGGGTTTTTTTCTATAGCCTCTGTTCGTTCTTGTAGTAGGATACCACTTCCGTTCCTGCGATGGAGAACTGAAACTAGTCTTCCTATATACTTTCTTCACATTTTCGATAGCAGTTTCTTCTATTTTTTTTTTAATCTTGCTTAATGCTTACGCATTGCTGACAGTACTCAGCTAGCTTTTGTAGTGTCATGTTTTGGTCATTTTCTAGTTTTGTTAAAATGCGTCTTCGCATTTCACTATCTTTTTTAGACACTAAGCCTAGTAATGAATATTAGACACTTGAAATTGTCTGCCGATAATTCGGGACAAGCGAAAATCGTCACACGTCTTATTTACGATTGACGCGAACGTTGTGTAATCTTCCTCCTCGCTTTTTTGGATATTCAGGCATTTCCACCTTTTGTGAAATAATGAAAATCTGGGATTAAAAGCTCTTTTAATAATTCAATTGCTTCATCAATTTTAAATCTCTTGTCTTTTTGGGTAATATAAAATCTGTAAACTTGTTGTGTTCTGCCGTTCCCAGTTTTCGTAGCAATAATCTTATTTTTTTTCATCTGTCCATGTTTGGCAATCAACTTCATAAAAATCCTGATATCTATGGTAGTATCTTCGAAAGTCTTTTCCTCTTCTGGGTTATAAGTAAAACTTTTCGATCGTTGACCATATTGTGTCTTGGGAAAAATATTTTCATCCGAGTCTTTCTGCTTGGACAGTATAGCTTTATGTATAAGTTCGGCCATTGCTAACTGTTTCTTTTCATTTCTTCTTGTATTTTGTGTAGTTCCAGAAATCGTTTTGCGTTTTTCTTCCTTTTGCTCTTTCTGAAATTTAAGTTGTTCTTCTTGAATTTTAAGTTGCTCTTTCTGAAAACGTTCTTCACTCTCTTGCTGTCTTTGCATCTGATACTTAATGAGTTCCAGCATAGTTGATTGAAATTGCTCCATGATTATGTATGTGTAGAAAAAAAAATTATGTGTTTTTTTTTATGTTTTTTTTTTTTTCTGTTAGAAGTTGTAAATCGCGTGTCGGTGTTATTAAGACAAACACAGTTTAGAGGAAAATACTGTATATTCATAAACGCAATTAACAATAGAGTGATTAATAGAACGAAGGTTGGTTAGTACAATAAAGTCTATTGAGATGTTGTGAGTGGCTTTCTGGACTGCTCACGCTGACTCTCTCTGGTCCAGAATGAATAAGGGACCAAACTAGTTACAGTTGTAGAGGAAAATAGGATGGTTATTCATCATGAACCAGAGACAAAGAGACAATCCATTAACACTCCAATAGCTCAAAAAAAATAAAGTTGATTAATAGAATGTAAAAGGCATTGGTTTGACTATCTTCAAAAGTGGCACACCATCAAAACAATATCCAAAGTCTATAGTACAAACGGAAAATGTTTAAAAGGATCTTGTTTCATCAGGACAATGCTTATCTGGACTGCTCACTTTGAAGTGGCTATCATCTTCTCTATTCTGTTGGTTTGCCCCTCACTATCATCTCCAACATAAAAAAACTTGGCTGCAGTGATGCTTCATATCTGCTGTTGATAACTTTTTAAGCAACAAGGGACCAGTCCATTACAAAACCAATGGAAGAAGTGTGGACTGCAAAGGGATGCGTTGCCCTCATTTTGTCAACTGAGAGTCACTTGGTTATTCTAGAACTTGTCACCCAACCTTATATATATATATATATATATATATATATATATATAATATGTGGATGTGTGTGTGTGAGCATATATTATAATTTTTTCATATGTAACCAATTTTGGTTCTCACCAGCTAATTGAAATGCACCGAAACAAAGACAAAGTCTATATGAAAAAATTATAATAAATAATTACAATCCATGCACTTTTGTAAACAATTTATATATTATTCTTGTTCTCATCTCATATGTATATATATATATATATATATACACAAAAATATATAGTTTCTGGATAAATGAAACGGCCAAATATGAACTGGCATGTATGGTTTGGCAAAAATTATTAAATTTATGCATGATAAAGCCAACCTTATTTTTCATGCATGGTTTGGCTTAATTCTTAATTCTCTATTAAATAATCTGTATATATCAGTGAATTCTATTTTTAATGACCTTTCATCTTGTTTATAATTAGGATGTGTTCTTTTCAAAAAGGTCATTAAGAATATTATATGCCTATATAATTTTATAGACAATTAAGCAACATAAAACAAATACTTCTCAACAATAATTTTCCAAACCATCTTGCTGATAGGGAAATAAAACTGATTTAAAATTTTTTTAAAAAAAATAATGTAAACAACCATTTGGATATAAACAAAATAAATATCTTTGTATAACATTAAATCAGGTATCCTTTTTCATTGGGGATCATGTATTGAAATGTACAAAAGAAAAAAAAATAATTAAAATACATATAAAAATTCAGTTTGACCATTATAGATGACATCACCTTGAGAGAATTGAAATTAGTTCCAGCAAATGTAGGAATGTCAGAATTAACCAAAAATAGTTACATAAACATGTAAATGAATGTACCTACATTCAAAAGTATTTGGGGTGGGGATGAGATGAAAAATAAAAATAAACTTTGGTAAATTTACCAATCATATGAAATAACTAATTAGGAAATTTGAAAAAGTTAATAAAAAAATTGGATAAACAGAACTTGTCAATATTATAAATATGTCCATATGCCTGTACTGTTACAAGCTCTTGCTTAAATCATTTTATTGTCTCTATTAACTGATGCTTTGCAAATGGCAAACTTGTACTTTTGTTGGTCAATGTTTAATGATGGTGAAATGATTGGGAAGTAAATAAACGAGTTAAGAGAAATAAGCTAAGAGGTAAGTGCTTGAATTTTTGCCAGAATTCTACCTGCAAAATGCTCTGATGGTTGTAGTAGATACCAAATTAGTTGTGAATTGCAAGTATTGAATAAAGTCTGAATTTCACTCTTAGAATTTAGGATTTGCTTTAATTGTTTACAAGGAAAATAGGACAGTAAACACTGACTTTGTCAGACTAAGCAAAATCATCTTTCTTAATAGTCCATGACAAATTCTATTTCTGCAGTAGAAACACGATAAAATGCCAGAGTTATAAAAGTGTTTCAAGTTCCCTAACTTCTCAGTGTATGCTGCTTAATCTAATAATTCATTAGCCTTTCTATTTCATCCACCTCCTCCTCCTCAGAAAAGCCTTCTTTTCCTTTCATTTTTGGCAAATTCCCACAGCAGAAAGTTTCCTGATTGCTGCAACAAGATAATGGAATATTTGCTCACCTGAATTCCACGCGGAACATCCCACTTGCTTCGGGCACGGCGATGGGGCTATCACAAATACTAACCGTCAGCTTTGGAAGAACAATCAGTGGCCTGAAACAAACAAGAAAGAAATATTTACCAAGTGCCAACTTTGCAGAATCAATCAGTGCCGAGATGGACAATGAATTTGATCAGTAACAAATGGTCAACGTTTGGCCGTTGGTACTTAACAAATCTGATGCAGTTGTTGGGGGGGGGGAGAGAAGTACTTGGCAAATTCTTGCAGGTGGCAGGGAAACTCAAATATTTATTTTATTAATTTCTCGACTCAGTGCAAACTGAAATTCTCAACTGTGTAGCTACGAGTTCATCAAATATACAAAAATTTACTTTCTATTTGTGGTCTACTTTAGGAATCTAAAAAAAGCCGTTTTTACACAGGGTACAAAATCATCAGTGGACTTTAATTTTTGACAATGATTTACATCAGTCGAGATCCCAAAATAATTAACAGGCATGAACTGTGGACAATTCTTTCATAATTTCAATCTGAATAAAAAAAAAAACTAATCTATCAGTTAGAGAAAAATATTTAGATCCAATTTGTCCATTTTATTTAACAAAACATGTTTAAACAGTTACTTTCTAAATTTAATATAGACATGTGTCACTCTCAGGAGACTTTACTAGAATGGTTAGCTAATCATTTTTGCAAATGACTGCTCAGGCCCATTTGTGCTTCTTAAACATCCACAAAGCCAACCTCTGGTTTATACTGCAACTAACACCAAGAAAAGAAAGTTGAAATTTCTAGGGTACATAATGAGGAAAGAGGGCTTGGTAAATTTAATACTCATAAGAGAGAAGGCAAGAGGGACATAGTAAAACAATGCATAACCTACTTAGTGAGCTTGAGTAAATGGATAGCAGAACAAGGTTTAGGAGAGATAAAAAAAAAAAAAATTATTAAGAGCTACAAAGGCTGGGAAATTGATGAGGGCCAGGATCGCCAACATCCTGAAGAGACACTGCATATAAAGAAGAAGAATATTGAGTGGATCTTTAACTAAAGTTCCAGAGAGAAAGTCCATAATCTTACATGATTAGTAGGCCAATATACTTTAACCTTTGGTCATAGATGACTTGTGCCTTTGCATTAGTGCAATCATCAAAGGCTTCGAAACAGTTTCTTCTATCCAGTTTTACTTACAAGACTTGCATCAACCTGTGCTGTAAGCTACATATTGGAAGTCTTCCTGTGGTGAACAGGAAAATCACCTTCCTCAAAAAAAGAGTGTGTGTCTTGTGCACAATTTACCAAAAAAAAAAGAAAAAAATCCTAGATAATTATTGCCTTAAGTATAACTTTACACATGGTCATTTTTTTTATTCTCCCCCAAATATTGTGACTAATTGAAAAATTTACCCTCTCAATAAAAGTTGTTGTTTTTCTTGTTGAGTTGTATTTTTTTTGTTTGTGAACAAAAATGTGTTAGCTGTATTAGGATCTGTAAGTTGGATGTTTTTACCCTTCTTTTGTTATTTTGCCTCTTGGACTTTTGATGTTGGACTTGTGATTCTGATTTTTGACTATTTCTTGCATTCTGGATTTGTAATATAAACTTTTTCATCGCCTTCATTGTTTTGGATATTTGTTAATAGACACACTTCCCAAGCAGATATTATTAAAAAATCACTTCCTTGAAAAATAGTCTATGTTAAAATATGGATTCTGGTTTTGTGATTAAAACAATATATATGTTTCATTGAATATAACAGACAAGGAAAATTTTAGTTTTTATTTAGGAAAGTTTGTTCTTACAGTTTTGTTTAATGTGGACTAAGAGAGTCTAGGAACTATCTGCAGTGATTATTGTTCCAAGCACTAATTCATTAGCCATTCTTATGAGATTTGCTGTTAGTATATTTTTCTGTGTTTACATTCTAAGTTGGGTTGCATAGAAGTAGTAGTAGTACTGTATATACTTGAGTATAGTGTAAGTTTTTATGCAAAAAATATGGGATTGCACTATACACGTCAGTTTTTTGAAGAGATTCAAAATCATGCATTTTCAGTAATGGGTTGCATTATAGACGGAAATTTTTTCTGGAGAGGTTTAAAATTCATGCAAAATATTTCAGAGGTCGCACTATACATGAAGTTGTCCTATACACATGTATATACAGTAATTATAATCTCTGTTGTATTTTCTAAAGGAATGGATATTTTATTTATTAATCCAACTGATTTTATCACTTAAACATTATTTTTGGTGGATATTTATATTTGAAGATGTTTGAAGAAATTTGTGCATAGAGGAACTAATCGGCTTTGTTTGATTGGTCTAGACCATTCATTGCCAAGTTGGTTGAAAGTATGTTGGATCTAATGATGATTTCTCCTACTAGGGTGACACAGGTTCAAATACTTCATTGGGATGCACCTTTTCTTTAATATTTCTTGAAAATTCAGGCTGGTGGATGGAAATAAAAAATATACTGTTTTATAAATAAATGGAACGTCTACTCAAATATAGGTATCCAATGCAAATAACATTTAAGTGATAAAATCAGATATGACTCCTGACAATTGAACTTGTATACTTATTTCCACTTCTGTAGCTGAAGCACACAATTACCAATTAGGCCATGGGATAAAGAAAAAAGTTCAGTTTACCTATCTAAGGAATATACATCACTCATTAGGACTTTTACAAATCTAAATCTTCTTGCTACATTTTTGGACTTAAAATGTAATTTTTGAAAGGATTTCTTTTAATCCAACATTATTTCTTATTTCAGATTGAGAATCCTTTATTTGAAATTCTTGGGACTGGAAGTGATTCAGTTTTCAGATTTTTTTAGATTATGGAATACAGGCTATTTAATTTGAATTTAGTATCTATAAATAGGGCAGCTTGGGAATGGAACCCAAGCATAAATATGATATTTGTTTACAATTCATAACACAGCTTATACATATATTCTGACAGTAGTTTTATATAAATAACATATACCCAGAAAGTAGTTTTATATAAAATTTAATAAATTTTGTGTACATACAAATACAGGTAATGATGCTAGTCATGTAATTCTCATATGGATTTTGAAGTGGGGAAATTTAGATTTCACATAAAAATAGTATTTTGTACTTTCTGTATATGTACAAAAAACATGATCATTACTTACAAAAAATATATAAATGCAGGAATTTTTAACATTTTCAATAATATCTTTACTGAGCATGAAATACCTGCTAAGTAATCCATGAACAAAGATGTTGCTGTGAAGAATGCTAACAAAAAACTGGCACCAACGTACACTATATAGCTGGGCTGGGTAACCTCCACCCTGGGTAGATAATGTCATTTATAACAGCTGCACATCATCTAGGAAACTTCCCAGTACTTCCTGAAATTTTCCATTTGTGGTAAGTCACATCAGCACCTGAAAAAATTTTGAATTTTGGAGGTTTTCGGATTTTGGAAATATCTGTAAACATTATGTTTAGTGGAAATATATGTTTGAGTTACTATTACTGTTTTTTTATTTTCTTAAACAGTGAAATTAATAACAAAACGACCGTGATAAGGAGGTTGTCTTAATGAAAAATACACTTTCTGACACCCACTCATCAATTTCACTTTCTATGTTGAAAACTGGATGCATTATAATACGAATGCATATCTAATGATTTTACAATAGAAATGTACTGAAAATGAGAACTTTTAGAGGTCAGGAATTAAGGAAAGTGTTACTGACAGATTAAAGTTATTATATATGAAATAAGAAATACAGTCCGTCCAAAGAACCATCTTGGCTGAAACAACCATTTACTTGTTTATATCATATAAACATTGTCTAATTAATCAGACTTTCCAATTTTAAAGACTGTCTGTTGACGTCAATGATTGGCACAAAGTCTCACACAAGAGGTACAGATAGAAAGTATAAAACTAAAGAAGGAAACTGTCAAATTCAATGACTCGGATACTTAAAGTTTTACAAAGTACCTTTTCAGAGAATTATAATCACTCTTGTCAAAAATAATTTTTCCACTCGGCTTGCTGGTAAATTCGCATATTGCCGTACAGTTTTGTGTAAGTGATAAAAGCTCATTTCAACTTTTGCTTTGATTGCAATACAGCAAAAAATAAGTTTGTTGAGGTAAAGCCTTCCAAGGTCTACCTAAAGGTAATTTCTTTCTTTAATATAATCTAATTTTTCAAGATTACTTAGCAAATTAATTTTTTATTCTTAATGAGGAATTCAGGGTACAGCATACAGCTATGTTGCCTGAATTTGGGAATCATATTTGGAGTAGAATTTTTTATGTTAATGTCATGTCTCACCCGTATATCGGTAATCATGGCTCTCTTTAATGACTTAAGTTTATCTTTTACTTATTCTCTAGTAGCCTAAACCCAATTTCTATTTTTTTCATATTGTTTTTTTCAAAAGTTCACTCTAGTAAGCTACTAGATAAACAGATTTTGTTAAGAAACTGTCTGAAGAAAGAAATTAAATTAAAACTACAAATTTAAGCGTTTCCTCGTCTTAAAAAAAAAGTTTCTGAGAATCAAGTGAAGATTTGTGTTTTTCTTACTTCAGTTTTGGATAGTTTAGATTTTTGAAGTATACAGGTTTATCTGAAGTGCCAAAAATTGAGGGCAGTATTTAAACAATGCACAAAGAAAAGGATATGATAAAACTACACTAAAATAAAAGGTCACCAGATTTTAGAATCTTAACTGTGATCTCCCACCCCCACAAAAAAAATAGTTCCACAAATATTAACTAATCTACTAATGTTTACTCTTACTTTGGTACAACAATAAAATTATATATAATATCCTTGAAGAAAAACTATTTGACCGGCACCCATGAGTAGAAAGGTAAGGTATTTTCAGTTTATTGTAATATACTAATGAAGTGATTCTCAACTGCTGTGTTGCAGCACACTCATGTAAGTGTGCTGCAAAATGACCAAACATTGAAGAAATTGTGAAAAAAAAACACCAGATACAGGTTTCACACTAAATAAGCTACACAAATAGTTGAAGAGAAACCCTGAAATAAAATCAGTTCATATTTGCGTGTGTATTTTTTTTTAATTTATGGTTTTTATTTCATAACATTTAAATGTATACCCTTTAAAAATTTTGCTAAGTGTACCATATTTTCATTTGTACTTAGGTGTGGAGTTCTTTAAAAATAGGTACCTCCACAAAATTGCTAAAAAAATCACTGTGATAAAAACATGCTCCAAACATAATGAAAACATAGTTTTATCATCAAAATCTTTGCTATTATTAGAAGGAAAGACCAAATACTTTTTGAATATTTAATTAAATCTTTTACTTCATTTTAGAACATTGGGAATTTTGATTAAGTCTTGTTTTTCTTTTGTCAGCGAATGTACTATATTTTAGCATAGCAAATTTTAGTGTCTTTTTGTGGTGACAGACACATTAATTTGGAAATTTTTGCAAAAATCAAATAATTGTCAGATTTTAATGAAATTTTCAAGACTTATTCACAAATGAATTAAATTATCTTAGAAATGTTTTTTTATTAGAAAATTATGTTAAAAATAATTTTTTTTTATACCTGTTTCACCTGCTTACTTAATTTTATGAAAATTTGAGAAATTCAACGTGATAATTTTAGTGACTATATTAGTTAAAAGCAGAATTCTTTGGAGAATTTAAACCACCGATTCTTTTTTTTTTGCAAAATCAGAATCTGTCTTACGAAAAATTTACCCTGAATTGAAAAGTAAACAATACAATAAAACTAAGACATTATTTAATTAGAGAAACTTTTAATTGCTTTTATGAATAATATATATTAACGACAATATTATCTCAAGAAAAAAAATATTTGATGAAAAATGAATTTTTACAAGATTTGTTTTCAAATTTAAAAAAAATTTTAATTAGAATAATTTATAATATTTTTAAATCTTTTAAAATTCAGTTTCAGTGGTGTAACTCTTAGGAAAGATTGTTATTAAGTAAAACTATATTTATGAATCATATCATGAAGTTTATTACAATCAGACACCCCCGAAGATTTACAAAAAATTTTGGATTGTTTTTGCATGTGTAAAACATGCCAAATTTTATAGATATGGTCACCCATACATGACACTATCACTAAATAAGAGTGAAACTATAGTAAATTTAGAGGCAAAATTCTCTAAAATTCAATAAAACCTTAGATTATGGAGAATATTTTCTTAAATTTTTAAGATTATCAAGTATTTAAAAGGCTTTCATGATATATTTGTCAATTATTTTTTCTTAAGGTTAAAGTCCTGGCTTCTCTCTAAAGGATAACAGTAGATAACAATATATGTCATTGAACTGTCAGAGGTGTAAAAAAGCTGTCAACATAAATAAACAAGCTATCATCGTGTTGAAAAATGCATTTCTGTGATATTTTGAAATTAAAAATTAATAGTTGATTCAAATCAGATTAATTATGATTTAAATCAGCTGATATTCCTCAAATGAATTTTCAGAAAAGTATATTTTATTTTTGGAAGATTTTTTTAATAAAGAGATTTACATTTTATAACAGATTTCTAAAAATGGTGTCAAATTCAAAGATTTTAAAAATTAAATTTTTTTTCCAATCAATTTAAATTAGGTTTGAAATACAGCATAGTATTTATCTTCTCTTTATCACTCATCTGAAAGAACCCTTCCTGCCTCTCATCAGCATAGCTGACCCTCACCTCCATGAAAGTGACTTGTGCCTTCTTGGGCTAACATTCTCAGCTGACATAAAGTAAAAACATGATATTGAATCCACTGCTATGTCTGTTTCTAAAAAAATTGATTCACAGTGTCGTGCTAGATAATTTTTCGCTCCAGAATCAATCTTACATATTTATAAGTCTTCTATTCATCCATGCTTTGAATATTGCTGCCACATATGGTCTGGTGTTTCTCATATATATTTAAAGATTCTTGATAAAATCCAAAGAAGAATTAACAATATTATTGGTCCTGATCTGACATCTCAGCTTCAGTTACTTTCCCATCACTGTGATGTAGCTTCCTTGTGCCTTTTTTTATAAATAATTTCAGGATAACTGTTTGGATGAACTTTTTGCTATGGTACCTAGACTTAATGAATTTAAGTATAGAACTAGATTGGCAACAACATATCATTGTTTTGTAGCTGAACTCGTTAGATATAGCTGTAAGTTCTATGCTAACAGTTTCTTTTCTCACATTTCTCACTTGTGGAACTCTTTTCTGGTCATATGCTTTCCAGTCAACTTTGATTTTCAAAAATCTAAATACCATGTCAATTGTTATCTTCTGTCTTCTTGACTCTTATTCTATTTTTGTTCTCTTTCTTTAATGGTAGTTTTTCTCATATTCTCTGTCTACTGTCTTCTTGGCTACTGTTCTTTTATTGTTCTCCCTCCTTAATAATGTTTTTCTATTTACTTATCCTTTCATACTCAGTAACTCCTTGTGTCTTAGTAGCTTTACTGCCTTGCATGGGGTGAAAGGATTAAAAAAAAAAAATACTCTGGCATTTTAACATCCAAATTGAATGTTCCATCCACCTGAGAAGGGGGACCTAGCAGATTGTGGATGTGGCTGAAGCAAATTCTCAAATACTAGAGTTTCACATTGAAATTTAGAAAACTTGAGAACCTGAAGATTAAGCTTGAACTGATAAGTCTTTGTGTGTATGGAACTCTGCCAAAAATGCTGGAATTGATTGGATGATTTACAAATTTGACTGTCTAGATTAGGGCACTCTGAAATGATTGAAAAATGCCTGGAGGTCAAAAGGGGGTTTATAAACATCAACACGGTAGTGATTGGACTACTAATGTTGATAGCTGATATTTATATGAAGAATACAAATACATAAAATGAAGTTTGCTGATACACATTTCTGATTTACATATAAAAATGTCTCCACTTAAAACTCTGAACTTATTATTTACTACTTATTTACTTTTTTTTTCATAGGTTTGACTATTGCCCGGTTCACACTTCTCCCCAGTCTTTTGAATAGGAGTAGAGATAAATCTCTATTTCTGAGATGAGGTATTGTAACTATTTACATTGTTTGAACTGTTGTCTTCATATTTATTGCCATATTCACATTTTGCCTGTTGTACACTCTGGCCTTCTTCAGGTGATATGCATTGGAATTTTTAACTGAACCCTTTATTTCGTCCACCGGGGTATATTGTAGCGTCCTTTTTTTTAGATATAGTAAAAAATTTTTTTAAACAACATTTAAAATATTTATGACAGTTAGATTTAAGTTAGGAATATCCGAACAGTGACGTTCCATATCACGTGACGTCCACGTCTCGCGAAGGACGCTACTTGCTAACAAACAGTAATTTTAATTTCATTTGTAACAAACAGTTATTTCTGATGAAAAATTGAGGACAATTTGAAATATCAAATATATATATAAATAAATAAATACTTTCATAAAATAAAACATTATTATTTTTTAATTTGAAACTTTTCTATATATACATATTAAGAAAGTATATGTGGCTTCTCATTATGCTATATATATTACATAGATATATATAATATATATTACATATATATATTACATAAATATTATATATAATATGTATTACATATATATATAATATATATATATTACATATATAAATATACAATACATATATATATTTATTATGTATATATATATTATATATATGTAATAAATATATCTCTATATATATATATATATATAATGACAGTATATCAGATTTGATTATGCAAGTCAATGATTTTATAATAAAACTAGTATAACTTATATTGGCTAAATCCTCACATCCTCATTGACGTCCTGGCTTAGGGTAATGGTTAACGATCTGGATTGAAAAATTGGCAAGCTAAGTTTAAATCTCAGCCAAGTTCGTTATATTCACTTTCACATAAATGCTCTTGGGAAAGATATGAATTCATCTCTTCTCCTCACAGCTATGCGTTAAATAGCAGGGACAGACTGGTTGACAACCAACTGAGGAGAAGGACAACTCTGAATTCAAAACCACATGTAGCTCTGGTAAAGCATGTACTATACAGCCATGAAAAAGTTTATGCAGTTCACACTTGATTGCAATGTTGTATTGTGGCTGATTGATTGATTTCTTTTTT
>CAHIKZ030001227.1:565000-605000 GCA_903632075.3 Acanthosepion pharaonis
GAAAAGAAACTGTTAGCATAGAATTTGTGGTTACATCTATCCAGCGCAACTGTCTATTGATGAGATCTTGATGCCAGTCTAGTACTGCACTTAAATTCATGAAGTCTAGGTACCATAGTGAAGAGCTCATCTGAACAATTATCATGAAAGTATTTATAGAAAAGACAGAGGAAGGCAACCTTACACTGGTGGGTAAGTGACTGAAGCTGAGCTACCAGTTAAGGATTGATAATATAGCTGATTCTTCTTTGAATTTTATCAAGGAGCTCAAGGTAAATAGCAGGAGCATCAGACCACACGTGGTAGCAATATTCTAAGCATGAGCAAATGGTAGACACAGATAGATTCTCGAGAGAAAAATTGTCTCACACAGCACAATGAAACAACTTTTTTAGGAGATGACCTAGCAATAGATTTAATATAGTCTTTCCACTTCATGTCCAGCTGAGAAAATTAACCTGAGAAGGTGGAACAAGTTACTTTCCTGGAGGTTAGCATCAGCCATGCTGATGGAAGGCAGAGGGGGGCTCATTCAGATGATTAATGGAGAGAAGTTTAGTTGTGAAGGCGTTAAGATTAACAAGCCCTCTTTTTTCCTAGTTAACAACAGACTTGAGGTTGTTTTGGACATTGGCTGCCATTTTGACCTTATCGAACTGATCAGTCTTACTATCAAAGACATGAGTAAACAGGATCTAATTTGAACTTATTTTGTACAAATAGGAGTTATTTTGTAAATACAAAACTGTCCAATTTGTTATTTTGAGGCACCATGTGTACTTATTTTGTTGTAAGAAAAGTTGGGAAATCTATTGTGCATGTTTCTCAACAACAGTAGATAAAGCGCAAGATTAGGCATTTCTATGCTGGAAACTTTCAGCATTCTTTAACTGAACAGTCAGTATCAGTTTCTCAAGTCCACTAAATGTTATAGCTCTTTCTAGTATTGATAGAGGGATCCTTCCTAATCTTTTCTTTAAGTCTCCATAAAAACACATCCCACCTCCTCCATCATCTAAGCATAACAAAGAATCTTGACCCAGAATGCTCAAGTCACATAATGTGTGGTGGCCTGTTGCTGAACAAGCCACTCCTACTACTCCTGAGAAATAGGTGAACGACATATGCTGATCCAGATGCATAAGCACTGTCAGCCAACTAAAATTTTTTACCCTTGACACATGTCACCAGTCTACAATTCTACGATATACAGCAAAGCCAAGCTGAATTGCCTCCATTCAAGATACACGAGATTCAAGGCTTTAATACATAAAATCAGTTCTATACACAAAACCCAAGCTGCACTTGTAGGTTGCTACAAACCATGCAACATGTCTTGATGTGCCTGGGCATAAACATACATATCAGCATGATATAACATATGTCTATTTCTGAGATGAGATATTGCAACTATTTACATTGTTTGGACTGTTATCTTCATCTTTATTGGCATATTCATGACATTTTGGCGGCTGTAAGCTCCGGCCTTCTTCAGGTGATATTTGTTGGAATTTTGAACCAAACCCAGAAGTTGTCTAGCATGTACAGCTGAAATCTTGTGAATATGGTGATAAAGATGAGGACAATAGTCCAAACAATGTAAAGAGTGTAAATAGCATAAAAGAAGATATTTGAGACTGTTTACAAACTTGTATCATACAATTGACTAATTTGCCTTTTGACACTGTTATAAATGTATGAGTCTCTTGATGTACTTTGTTCATCCACAAACAACATTTTTAAGGTAATGTGTTAAGTCAACATTTTGAATATGTCATTATTTTCTCATCACCTTACCTGTGCTACCTATTTTAATTATTGTATCTTTTGGAAGTTGTCAAGTGATATTGCATTTGTTATTTGGTAAGTTATTTATTTGTGATTTTCTAGCAACAGTCACTGAGATCTGATGGAGGATTATCTTATTTAAGACCTACAGAATTCATTTACTTGTAGCTAGTTTTAATACTGATTTCGAAAAACTTGTAATAGATGATAGTTTAAGTATTTGTAAATAAGTTCTTTTTAATGTTTTTTAATCATTTCACTCCAAACAATGCAATAAAGACACTAGGATGCAAGGGGGTAACTGAGTGTTAGAGAATATGAGAAAAACAGCTATTAAGGAGAGAGGACAATAAAAGAACAAGAATTAAGACAGAAGATAATGACTGACATTGCATTTAAAGTTTTGAAGATCAAACTTGGCTGGGAGGCAAGAAGCCAGAAGAGAGTTCCACAAGTGAAAAGTGAGATAGAAGAAACTGTTAGAATAGAACTAATGGTTACATCTCTTGCCATTTCAACAGTAAAATGATGAGATCTTGTTACCAATCTAGTACTAAATAAATCCAACTTGAGTTAGATGCTATACATGAAATCCATAAGAGGTCTAGATCTGACAAGGCTATTTAAGAACATGATTGAAGTTTTTAGATTAATATTATGGCTTACTAGCATCTTGCGGTGTTGTGTAAAACTACCACTGACACAGCCTATTCTATGTTCAATTTCCTTTTTCTCTATACTAAATTTGTGATAAATGATCTATACATCCAGACATTTAAAGTGTTTAGTATTTATTAATTCCACCTTCTGAATTTTTATGATGGATTCAAGGTAAGTGCTACAACAGCTTCCATTCCAATTCTAGGTCATAGTTTGTTTTGGAAAGATTTCTCCTGTGTCCTACATTTTGGAATACTTGTTAATGTTGATGATGTTTTTTTGTTCAAGATCATTCTTTTCCCAACTATGAATACTTATATCCGCATCTCATCATCAATCCATGGGCATCTGGAGGGAAAACAGGAACACTGTTTGCTATTAGTAGATTTGCATGAATGTAGTATGTAATATTTAACCCTTTAGCATTCAACACACTCAAACTTGTCCTGTAAATATTGGCTCTTAATGTTTAACCCACCCTATGTATACTCTGCGATAATGTATGACAACTTCATCCAGTAATGTGCAAAAGGTGGGTCAGAGGGGGTGAAACACCAGGAATTTGTGATGAGCCCAATATGCATTGTGCTCACTCCAGATGATACAAGAACAGAATTTACATTCAGGATCACTTCAGAAAAAAACAGGTACATCAATGGGTTGACCTGGAAGCTAACATCTGAGCTAGCATATTCATGTCTCATAGGAAGTTAGTGGCTACCTCTGGCATGTAAATAGGTGGTTAACCCAACTGAACTTAGGATCAGTAGCATGCAGAGAGTGCAATGGCCCCACGCATCCATACTAGGAGGGCATCCAATCAAAGAGTGAAATAAAAATTTAGTATTTGAGATTTTAAATTGTACTTCATTGTACAAGTGCCAAACTGTCCCACAAGATGGTATCTGTGTTTTGATAAGCAAGACTGGAGTAGAAAATCTGTTACATCTAAATACTGTGCCTAATGCATAACTTAATAAATAGGGCTGATTTATATTTAATTTGAATAACGTGTTTACTTCATGTTTCATCTGTTTTTAAATATTTAAAATGTCTTCCTTTCTCACATTCCTCAGTACTAGCCCTCCCCTCCTACTTGAGTCTTAGGGACATACAATCAAGGTGTTGGCCCTGGGAATCACCAAACCCCTGCACACCACTGCTTAGGATGGGTACAAGGGGACAAATGGATGACAGGAAGATATATAAATGCCCCACCCAAGAGAGGAAAGAAAATTGAAAAGAATAAAAAATAACAAAAAATGAGAGGTTTTCTTTCATCGCTCTTCAGTACCTGGGTGTATATCTTTTATAAAAAGTAATTATTTTAGATATCACAAATTTTAGTGATGTAATACTCACTGTCAGATAAAAACTTTCTTGTCTCCATGTGAAGTCAATTAGTTTTTGAAATTTGAAATTGTCTCTTAACTTCATTGTATAAGTGCCTAACTGTCCCACGAGATGATGTGAATGTGAATCTGTGTTTTGATAAGCAAGACTGTTACATTTAAATACTGTACCTAATGCATAACTTAATAAATAGGGCTGATTTATATTTAATTTGAATAAAGTGTTTATTGCATGTTTCATCTGTTTTTAAATATTTAAAATGTCTTCCTTTCTCACATTTCTCAGTACTAGGCTCTGTAGATTTCCCCACTAACTGAGTCTTAGGGGCAAACAATCAAGGAGTTTGTCGTGAACATCACCAAACCTCTGCATGTCACTGACATCATCATAAATAACACAGGAAGTCATGCAAACAGTATACTACTACTGCTATCTCTTCTTTCTTTGATTAGCAAAGAAAATACAATCTTTTTGTGAGGTTTTACAATCTTTTTTTCATCCTTTTTTGATTACAAGAAATCAAGCATCACAACAAAATGGAGTCTAGTGAGTCAGAACACTCATTTCAGGGACATACAAGCCACATTATTCTGGGGAAAAAATGAAAAAACTAGCTGAAATGCAAGACGAATTGGATATTGGCATTTCTCACATTAATGATGACGAACAGACTGATTCAGATGAGGATAATGATGTTGACTCATATGTATCAGATCTTGAGTGGACAAATGATCTCTATGATGTCAATTTGCCAGTATCTTTGGAACCTATTGGACATACACATTCATTGTGGAAGGATGCCAGGCAAGTCGACTATTTGTCTTTTGCTTTTGACAGATTTCCCTTTCTTGTAATTCACTCATTTTATGGTATCCTATTCTAAACACATATTGTCGGCATGGAAAACACATGGAGAGACCTAAAAATGTATACATCTTTTAGTTTCAACCCATTTTGAAGGATTTGATGAGAATTTGCCTCGGATTCATTTCAGAAAAAGCTATCTGAATCACTTGCTTTCAAGCTATTTTGAAAATGAGATGAGGATTTACTTTAAATTTGTTACAGAAAAACTGGAAAAATATATTAATAATTTTCAACATGAACAAAGAATTATGAAGAAAAGATATAGAATAAATATTAACGGCTTCTTTAAATCACTCATTTCGCTTCTTTTCTTTTATCATGAGAAATGCCAGCTTAGGGAAAAATTACTAATGATTCATTATTTAAGCATACACACACAGACATACACATTTCTTTCTTTCATTTTTGGATCTGATGAAGCATAGAAAAGTGAAATATGTGATCAGGTCTAGTTTCAATGAAACATTTTTCCATTTGTCAAATTTCTTTAAAACTTTGTCAGAATTCTATATCTTACTTTAAACACACACACACACATATATATATATATATATATATGTATATGTATATATTTATATATGTATATATTTATATATATATCTATATATAGACACATGTATATATATATATATGTATATACAGACACACACACATATATATATATATATATATATATATATATATATATATATATATATATATATGTATATATAGAGTCCTTCCTGCCTTCCTTCAGCATGCCTGATACTAACCTCTAGGATAGTGACTCATTGCACCTTCTTGAACTAATGTTCTCTGTTGACAAGAAGTGGAAATATTATATTGAGTCAATTGCTAGGAAAGTTGGTTCACTGCATCATGCTAGACAACATTTCTCTCCAGAATCTCTCTAATGTATTTATTTATGTATGTAATGTATTCATCCAGGATTTCAATATTGCTGCCACATATGGTTTGGTGCTTGATAAAATACAAAGAAAAATCTGCAATATTATTGGTCCTGACTTGGCATGCTGACTTCAGTCTCTTTCCTGTTGCTGTAATGTAGCTTCCCTCTGCATTTTTTATAAATATTTTCATGGTAATTGTTCAGATGAGCTTTGATCTATGGTATCTAGACTTTATGAATTTAAGTGCAGTATTAGATTAGTAACAAGGTCTCATTGTTTTAGAGTTGAATTGGCTAGATGCAACCATAAGTTCATTGCTAATATTGTTGTTTGGTTCTTGGTCTTTTCTGTGCCACCCTATTTCTAAATTCTTTTTTTTCTTCTTTCATCATTGTTTTAATTTTGTCGTAATACTTGCCTCAGCACATATAGATATGCAAGACTCTCCTAGCAGATTGAATCCTCTTGGTCACTGGCGTGTTTATTTAAAAATAGATACACAAAAATTCACCTTCCTTTCTACTGGGTGCCAATATACTGCGAAGTATAGTCGAGTCAGTTAGGCACTGTCTGTGAGAAAAAAAGAACCATAATGCAATTCATTCCACAAGAAATTTGGAAATGGCTTCCAGTACTGCTTGGCATTCTCGCTGGAAGCTACAACATGAACATTTCAGAGGGTTTGGGTATCAATCTGAGGACAGTGCAGAGAATTTGAAAAGAGTTGGATGAGTCTAATGGTTATTTTGAAAGTATGGAAAACTTACTCTGATCATTCTGATAAGAAAAGAACTCCCAAATTTGTTGGTGAGGGCCTCAGACTCAACATGGAGGCTTACATCAAGTGCCTTGAGGAGGTAGTGCTGCCCTTGGTCAAGAGGATGGCTGCTGAAAGGCCCTATGTATGGCAACAGGACATTGCACCATGCCACACAAGCAGGAGAATGCAGTCATGGTTGTCAGATAATTTCTGCGACCTTTAGATCTGGCAACGTAAAACCCCAGACTGCAACCCCCTTGATTATTATGTGCGGGGTGCAGTTGAGTGAGAGACCAACAAAACTCCTTGTAATATCAAAGATGAACTGAAGGCAAGGATTATGCCTTAACATTAACCAACTTAATAAAGTAAAGCATGCAGAAGAGTTGTAGGAGATTCTGAAGTTGTCCGGAGGCCAGTAATTTTATTGAATAAATTTACTCTTTATTAATTTAAGATATTTTTTGTGTAATTTAGGTAAATATATCTGTTAAAATGTGATGTCAGTGTCATTTTTGTGTAATTTAGATATAATTTATCCATTGCACACTGTATATCCTAAGTTCAGCTGGCTTTACTTCCTTGTTTATGCTGGTATACATACTGATATCATTCATTGTCAGATTCTAAACTTGATGACTTTGAGGTCACATTGTAGGCCAATCTTCATGACTCCTAAGTCCTTTGTTTAATTTTCTGATTGTCTTGTGTACATATATTCTAAGTTCAGCTGGGTTCACTTTCTTGTTTATGTTGGTGCACCCATCAAAATCATTCAAGGTCTGATTCTGCACTTGTATACATCCTAAGTTCAGTTGGTTTCACTTCTTTGGTCATGTTGGTGCACCCATCAACATTCTACAAGGCCAGGTGACTTTGTGATCATGTGGTGATGCTAAGTAGAAAAATTACTTACATAACTCTTGGGGGCACTACAGATAAATGTTCCTAATATCAAGATTCTTGACAGACATTAAATACAATTCAAACCATCTAGTATTTAAATGAAATGCTACACAGGAAATATTTGGCATTCACTGATCAAAAAGCATTGCTATCTATTGAAATTTATAAAATATTTTTCTTAAAACACATTTTTAGGATCTGTCTATATTTCTGAGATGTTTGGGTAGAGTGTTCTCGTTCCACGTGCCATGTTTTAATGGATGTCATTTGTCAGTTATCTTCTGTTAATTCCCCTCTCTAAGTTCTCCACTGCCTTAACCGGGTACTAAACTCATACTCTTTGGGTCCTGTTAGTGGATCTAACCAATGCCTTTATCCACTGTGCCATGTGTCCTTGAGGACATCTGTGTATAAATTTCTGGGTATTATAAACCTAATGTCTTCAGCAACCATTAAAACATGGCTGGCATGTGGAACTAGAACATTCTACCCAAGTGGGTGAAATAAAGGGTTCAGTTTGACATTCCAACCACCTGAAGAAGTTTGGAGCATACAACAGACAAAACATAATAATATGGTGACAAAGATGTGGACAATAGTCCGAATAATGTAAATAGTGTACATTTTTAGGAAATTACACTTCTCATATTCACTGTTATCTCTCTTACTATTAATGATGATGGGAGTTTCCTTTTAGGTCTTTTGTTTTTGGTAGTGGTGCAAAGTCATTATCTTCATTAGATTATTATTTTCTCTTCGAGCTACAAGTGCTACTTATTTTGTCTTTTGGCATTAGAAGTGTTCAAGTGATGTGGTTTACATTATTTGGTAAAGTTCTTTTTTGCACCATTTGTCTATTGTGCCTGATGAAGGATACTTTTTTTTTTCCAATTCATTTGCATGAAGTCATTTTAATCTTAAAAAAAAAAAACAAAGATAATATTGAACATAGGTTATTGAATTTAACAACATTTCAACCTAACAGATATCAGAGAATTCCTAGAACCAAAACTAGAATTATTTTTTACGATGAGATAAACAATAGAATTATTTTTTATGATGGGATAAACAATTTAGTTTAAAGTGTAGAGTAGAACTAGAAGGTTTCATTAGACATTGGGGGACTTCCACAGGTAGACATAAGTTACCTACTCCAGTGTTATATAAACAGCTGGGTGGCCAGAGGCTGGGGGTACTTTTGTATTTGTATCTTGTTGGTATGAGCATAAAGTAATTCAGAATTACTACTACAATTGTCATTGTGGTTATTTTACATGGCACTGTAGACAGGATTTGGTGAATTATTGACCGATTTTATCATTGTGGGATTTTTTGCATTATATCAAGTATTAAGAATATAGTAACTCTGCTCTCCAAATTGAAGGAGAGAGTTATCAATGATAATGTTCTGAGTCTGAATCTGTGGTTATCTCCCTTTAACTCTCTCTCTCTCTCTCTGCTTTTTATTTTTAAATGTACTTTTTATCACATAAAATTTGGTGGGGCACAAGAAAATATTCATTCTGAAAATGCGGCTCAGAGAAAAAAGTTTGGGAACCACTGCTTTAATACTATGAGATTACTTGAAGAAAAAATTTGGCTAACTTCTGCATCAATCTAATATTTGCAGGAAAAAGCAACTTCAAGAATTTTTTTCCTCTGTTGATTCCTTTGTATTATCATTTATCAGTTAGGTGTGAGTAGCATATTCATGCTGTCGTCCATAAATGGAAGAGTTTCCAAATAAAAGAACATTTCTTTATTCAATATCAGAAAGCACTCCTTTGGCCATTTGCTACAGATATATATGATGAACAGTCAACACCTTCCCAAGATTGTGAACTCACCACTGGACATTGTGGCAATGGGACACCCAAAAATAAAGACTTTCATCAGCAGTCTGATCTAGGCACAAAGTGGTAAACCCTTCTTATCTTTTTTCTTACAGTAAGGTTCTCCCAATACAAGGCCCAGGGGCCACTTGAGAGAGAGGGTTATGTTAAGAGGTATATGGATAAAAGGGGAAGATAATGGTTAACTCTAGACTCGAAAATGTTAAGATTGGAATGATTGTTCCACAGGGCAGTGGTTCATGGCATTTTCAGTGGAATTTACTTCTTGGCAATGGAATATGGAGGGGATGTGAGTGATTTGATACTATGTAAGTGGCATGGTGAGTCATAGCTGTGAAGGTTAGACCTGGTAGAATCTTCATCTAAACACTAAACAAGGAATGTAGTTCATCTAAACACTTTTCATGGTAATAGCTATAGAACAGTCAGAGACTCACCACATCCTGCCTGTAAGAGAGAGGTTGGAGAGTGAAAATTAATTTTTCTCTAACAAAGACTTGGAAATGCTTTTGAACTCTATCAAGACTAGAAATTGAAGATTGGGCAGTTCCTGCTCAAATATGGCAACAGTACTCACGGTGGAGTAATGGATAGCGGCTTGGATTGAGGAATCGGAGAGCCAAGTTTGAATTCCAGTTGAATCCATTACATTCACTTACGTGCTAACACCCTTGGGAAAGGTGTGAATCCTCTTTCTTCTCCCTCCAGCTATGGGTAAATAGCAGGACAGACTGGGTTCTATAGCCTTGGATGGCAACTGGTCTAGGAGAAGGAAAACTCTGAATTCAAACCTGCTCTTAGAGGAGGGTGAATGGAGTCTCTCTGAGCCTTGGTTGGCAATCCATTTAGTGATGGTGTCACGATAAAAACACCCTTGATAGCCCTAGCGAAGCATCAAGAATTCAGCTATTTGACAAGATTATGAACTACACCAATCAAAGTATTGGTGAGTTCAATCTCGGCTGAGGCAATTACACCCAGAGTCTGTTCTGCCATTTATTTACACAAGCTTGTTAGGTAGGTTACTTGCTATTTCCTTCTGCTTCTCTTCAACAGGTCCTGTGAGTGATAAATTCTCTCAGCCCCCTTTTTTTATGTATTCCAGAAATTTCAAGTTTCATTTTCTCATTCTAAATATGTGTTCTTTTTTTTCATTTTTTTCATTTTTCCTTAAAATTTCTTCACTCCATCCATAATATTTTTAGGATCTTTCTGTAGAACCACATTTTTGTTTACTCAAGTCACTTTCTCATTTTAGGAAATTGTCCTGCATTCATTGCCTTAGAAGAGGACTGATGGTCAGCACTCATGACATTCAAGATTGAAGTTCCAAACTCTTCTTTGTTTCTGTTGCCTCAAATCACTTCAGTTGTGAAGAAATTGTCCAACATTCACAGCCATGATTGATATTAAATAGCAGCTCAGCACTCTTTTCTTTGTTTCAGTTGCCTCATGTCTCTTCTTCATCTGTGAGGAAATGGTCCAGCATTCACTCCCATATAGGAGGATTGATGTTAAATAACAGTTTTCCTGATTTTTTATACAACTTTAGCCACTCTCTCTTTACTATGATGTGGCTTACCCCTATCTTTTCGACAAATATTTTTATGGCAATTATTATGATGAGCTTTCTTTCTATATGCCTCAACTATATGATTTAAAGCATGCTACTAGATTGGCAACTAGGTCTCACCATTTTACTGTTGAACTAGGTAGATGCAACTGTATATTCTATTCTAATAGTTTCTTCTCTCGCTCTTCTTGTCTGGGAAAAAATTTCTGGCTTCCCTACCACCTAAAATCTTCAAAAATTTAAATGCAATACCAATCATCAGCTTTTCCTGAATATTTTTCTTTTCCTCACTAAAGTCTTCTCATTCTCTTTCACTTCTTGCATCTTAATTGCATTATTGCCTTGCTTGGAATGAAATGGTTAAAAAGAAGTCTTGCTGAAGGTGGTATCATTCTCACAATAGAACAGTTACTCTTTCACAATTAATCTCGCTATCAAACAAACTAAAAAGGAAAATTGAATGTCTTTGGCTAGATGTGAAAGTCTCTTGTCAGTATTCTCATGATCTAGTTGGTCAAATTTTCTTGCTTGATGAAATGTCCGAACATGGAATTGTTTTCGCCATTTCTTTCTCCTGCTGTTCTTAATTTTTTTGAAAGCATGTCTCTCAAGCCCACTATTTGGTGAGGGCGGAGGATTGGCTGTTGATCCCCCCCCCCAGCTCTGTGTGTTGTTGAAACTCGATGCTTGGACTTAAGGTAAGCTGTACATTCACTGGTTATCATGAGGAAGAAAGTGGACAAACACTTGCTGCCTTGTGTGAGTATAATTTCACTCTACCGAAAACTCAATTTCATTTTTCTCTATTTTTTATTTTTTTAACCTGGTTTAGATGGCCTTGCTGTAGGACTGTTGGAAGTTGGAAGTGAAAAGGTATCAGGTGCAATATTTTGTCTATCACCAACAGCTGATCTCGAACTCTAATACCACAAGATTGTATTGATAGTATCTTAGTATCTTTGTTCAAGAGGCAATGTATGATAATCATGGTGGCATCACACTCTTAGAAGATGAGGGAGAGGTGCTTGCTAGACTCAGGTTATACAGGTTGATGGGCAACATCTCACCTGCAGTCATACATGAATTGCAAAGTAGCTTTACATTTAGTAGAGAGACAGTTAACATTATATTCTCTGTTAGATAAATACAAGAGAAATGAATTGAGCAATATATTCCTCTATATCAAGTCTGTATCAATTTAACAAAAGTTTCCAACAAGGTCAAACAGAGGAGCACTGTGGACAATTTTTGGCAAAATAGGTTGCCCACCAAGGTTTGTGAATGGGTTCAAACAGTTTAGAATTCTTTTCTTTGATTGAAAGATAGACATTTCTGTTTTTAATCTCACATTGTTATTTTGTCTGGCCTGTGCGAGATGGCCATGCTATATATTTCAGGAGAGCCAACAAATAACTGATTTTATTGACTGAGCCTGTAATCTTGGTAAATCTATATTGAGTGACATCAGTTGGTTGTTTAATGATAACTATTCCCGGTTTACAGCTTTTGCTTCAGTCTGCAAAATCATTCAATTGTAAAGTGAACTCTTCATTGATCTTTGTCTCTTCTGAACTTTTAAAGAATAGGTTTCCCCCATTATGTATTTGTTCTTTGCTAAGATAAATAATTGATTGTTAAAAAGCAATAACTATTTCCAAACAACCATATAGAGCATATTTTGTCTGTGCATTTCTTTTTCTCTCTCATATATTTAGTGTCTAGGGGCACCAGATCATTATTCAAACATATATTATTAAATATAACAGACAATAAATGTCTATTATGTTTGATCATGAGCTGTTTCAAGCGTCATATAATGGCTTTATTATATTAGTTGTGGATTTAAAAAAGTAGATTATTGAGGAATAATATGTATATTTATTAATATATACTTAATAGCTCTGTTATATTAGATCAAGCACTATTTTTGTAGGAGAAGCCATAGATTCACACAGGGTGTGAAACCCAAAAGATTCAGGGAGATGTAATGGGATTGTTTTAGCTAATAGGTAATTAGCATAAAAGAAGCTATAACTATAGCTCACAGGCAACCTCGACTTCAGTCACTTTCTCACTGACATGATGTTGCTTCCCTCTGTCTTTTCTACAAATGTTTTCATGGCAACTGCTCTGATGAGCTTTTTTCCTGATGTCCTGACTGCATGAAGTTAAGTGTGTTACTTGATTGACACCACCTGCTTACGGTTGAAATCAGGTAAATGCAACTACCATTCCAACAGTTTCTTTTTTCGCACTTCTCGCCTGTGGAACTCCCTTCTGTTCCCTGATAAATACAATCTTCAAAACTTTAAATACAATGTCAATCATTATCTTCTATCTTCTTGAACTCTGTTCATCTTTTGTCCTTTCCTCAATCCTCCCTATATTCAGTCTTTTCTTTCACTTTTATTCCCTGTAACCGCCTTGTATACTAGTGGTATTCCTGCTTTGCTTGGGGTGAAATGATTAAAAAAATAAAATATCTACAAGATGTCTCAAAAGTCACCAAACCAAGAAGTTTGAAAATTTAACTTTTTTTAAAAAAAAAAAAAACAATGGAGGCTTTTACAATGAATCCTGAAAATGGTCACAAGTAGTGTAATCTTTCTGCCAAAGTCAAGGATCAATAATTAAAACAACAAGCATATCCTTGCCATTATGACAGAGATTCTTCAAATTTTGAGAGAAAATGTTCAGTGATTGTTATTGAACAGTTTTTTTTGTGAACTTGGCTAAATTTAAAATCCAGTAGATAATAATAACCTCGGTGTGCAAATCATCATTCTTTAAAAAATTTAAATGCAACACCAATGGCCAGTTTCATATCTTCCTGAACCTTGTTCCTTTACTGTCCTTTCCTCACATCTCCTCATCAAAGTCTTCTCATTCTCTTTCTCCCCTTGCATCATATTGGCATTATTGCTTTGCTTGAGATGAAATGATTAAAAAAAATCCATCACTTGTCAATGGCATCATAGACAGACTTCCTGAAGGTGTTATCATTTTCACAATAGATTGATTATTATTGCAAGGACCAATAATTAAAACAACAAGCATATGAGAGATTCTCTAAGTTTTAAGAGTAAAGGTTCAATGCTTCTTACTGAATACTTTTTTGTGAACTGGGCTAAATTTAAAATCCAGTAAATGTTAATAACCTTAGTGTAAGAATCACCAATCCTTTTGTAGAGGCATCTGATAAACAATTAACTCTGTCCCACCCTTTAGTTTTTCGTCACTTACTCCAGTCAGATATGAGAGGCAATAAAAATCTTTATCAGGAGCTGTGACCAAAGGATTGGTAATTCTTACACTGAAATCATCAACATCTATTGAATTTGAAATTTAGCCCAGTTCACGAAAAACTATTCAATAACAATTGATGTAAAAGGTTACAGGAGTAGCTGAATATTTTGTAATATACAAAAACTTTACCGTGCACTAAATAAAACATAAAAAAAAATACAAAGAATATCTTGATTATCACTTTTGATATTTACTCTCAATAGATATATGCAAGGATAAGTAAAAAAATTATTTCCACTTTCATCATAACATTATCTTTAGGTTTGTCACACTGCCTTTTGCTCGTGTGTGCTTATAGTCAGTACTATTGTGGTCATGTGATCAAAGTTTGAGCTTGATCACACCAGTTTTCTTGCTGCTTTTACAGTGTAAACATGGTGGCTCCACCAGCAGTGTGCACCAGGGAGGAACAAAGAGCAGTGATCCAAATGCTAGCTTATTGATGATAACTTGCCTGTTTGCCATTACCATCTCTCGCACTTGCTGAATTTTCTCATCAGTCATTGAGGTTGATGGTTGTCCTGCTTCTTCTTCGTTTGTCATGCTTGTTGGGCCATTTTTTAAAATTCTCAATCCACTCATACACACTTCTATGCAGTAGTGTACTGTCATCATATTGTGTTAAAAGCCCCCCGGTGAATTTCAGCCCCTGACATAACTTCTGGACAGAGAAATCAATCACTACTTTCTCCATTTTCATCTAATGCTTTTCATCCTTTATGATCTAATTGAACTCAAGTAGTGTTTAGGTTGATGTAACTACATATGTGCATGAAGGAAAGGGAATGCTGAAATTTTAAACTTTTCGATTTTGTTTTTTTATTTCTTTCTTCTTGTTTATATTTTTATCAATTTTATTATTAAAATCCCACATTGAGAAAATAGAAGATCTGCCAAGAAAAGTAAAAAAACATTTTTTCACATTTTTATCTACACAGTTAATTTTATTGTTGACTAGCAGTAGAGCCCGGCATTGCCCGGGGATGTAACAGTAAGAGATAGATCAAGTATCGACCATCATAAAGACTGAAAAATAAAATTGACAAAGATTATTGTTTAAGGTTGACGGACACGCATGTCTTGATTATTTTTTTTTTTTTTTTTTTTTACGAATTGGTCAAACCCAAATTCAAACAAAAACATTGTTTACAATCGTTATGAGTCTATCGATTGGTGAATAGAATTTTATTATAAACAATTGTCTTGTAAATGGAATTTTTAAAGCATTCTGAATGTAAAAATAAAGAAAAAAGTGTGCAAGACAATAAGAAACACTATCTGCCAAAAAAAATGTGAAGTCTTGTTGAAACTGGTTGAAAAATGTAGGAAATCCAATCGAATATATAAACGAACACACACACACACACAAAAAAAAAACAATCTGGGTTTTATAATAAGTATAACTCGATATGAGTTGTCCCCCTTTCATTCTCGACAGCGATGCCTCTTAATCGTGTTTTCAAATTGATTTCGTGCAAAAACAATTGTGTTTTTCCAATTTTGGTGCTGTCAGAACCAATTTAAGGTAATTTTTCGTAGTCCTGTGAAGTTTTGTTGAAATCGGTTTGAAAAATGTAGGAAATCTGATCCAATATATAAACGTACAGACACACACACACACACACACAACCTGGGTTTTATAATAAGTATGATATCTAAGAAAGAATTCTGTTTTAAATCATTAAAAGTAACATCCAAAGAAAGTTGAACTAATGATAATTTATATATATATATATATATATATATTAATGTCATGCTCTTTTAGGTCACAGGTGACCCCCAGCAAATTTCTTTTCTTTATAATCTGTAAATTGCCATAACTTCTTGGGAAAGATAGTAGTCTGTTTCCCCATCGCCTTCTCTACAGCTAGGAATTCAGATTAGTATTTCTCTTAGACTGCCTGTCAGCCAAGACTAGAGGGCCCTGTCTACCCTGCTATTTAACCCATAGCTAGGGGAAGAAGAGATGTATTCATGCCTTCCTTAAGGGCGTTTGTACAAAAATGAATGCAAGATTACAGGGATATAAACTCTGTTGTCCAATTCCAATTTGCACATCAATATCAATTACACTATTCAAACATTGAATGAGATATTCCATTCTTACGGTAACACAAAGTGTGTTTGCATGTTGGTGTTGTGTACTTCTTCCTGTTTCCATAAAAACAAATTTTTCATTACTCATAAGTGCTGCTCAAACTATATAACCAATAAATATACATTTTTATTGATTGATTGTTTTTTATGACTTATCACCCTTTTGTAGGCTATTTAAAGCCAGAAAATATTTTTAGATTGTAAGAATGTTTACAAGATTTACTGATACATGTCCTACTAATTAACTCACTGCTGGGAGAGAAGAGGTGGATTTCTATTTTTCCTAAGGGTATAATAAACCTGACTGGAATATCAAACCATTATTCACCAGCTACACATGTAAGTTTATTCCCAATAAATATATAAAGTTACATTATGCTTTTTATATTAGGGCATAGGTAATTGTTTCATGCCCAATATCACAGATTGGTAAGACTTTTAAAAAGAAAGTAGTGAAAGAGAAACAGTTAAATCATTAAAGTGTTGCCTTCTTCAGAATTGACTCATGGATCAATTCTCTTGTTGGAAACACTAAACTGCTTAGAGGCTTCTCAGCAATCAAGCTATTTTATAATAACTATCTTGTTTGTTGACTATTGTAGCATGTGGGGGTTTCCTTACTTTGCAGCAATGGAAGTAATCAGCAGGGAATGATCGGAAGTCCCAGAACTCATAAAAACACTGATTGAGCCCTCTTTTCCACTTTTCAGTGGCCACTACCTTCAAGGCCTAGTTTGATGGTCTACTCACAACCCTTGAGGCGAAAAACATGTGGTATGGCAGCTTGACCTAAAAACTCTTGTTCCTCATGAAACAAGGGAAGAAATCTCCCTTCAAGACACCTACCCAAAGGAAAACTATTCCCAACCCTTGCTGCAGAAGACCTGTACTAGTCCTAGCAGTTTGACACTCAGATTTCTCATTCTTCTCAGGAACAAGCAGAGAAATTTCTTGATATGAAACATCTATCCAAAAGGAAGAACTTTGTTAACTGGAAACCCAACTTTTTTTCTGTAAAATATCAATATTTGACACTCACTTTCAACTACAAATAAAAGCTGTTAAACAGTTATTTCAAACCTTGGGTTTGTTGATTCCAGTCTATACACTGCTAAGCGCACACACACACACACACACACACACACACACACACACACACACACACACACTTACGCAACTAGGAAAATTTCTACTATTTGGATTTGCCAAGAAGCATCTAAACACTATTGATCAACTAAAGAAGCTTCTGTAATGATGCCTTACCCAGATGATAATAGTTTGAACAAATTTGATTTATGGGGAAGAAGAGAAAAAAACAATAAATGACACACTAATAGCATTATCAACAAAAATACTTTCTAAGAGGCATACAATGCTGATGATATTAATTCTGTTTAATATATTTCATGTTGGCTCTGTCTATATCTGTGAAGACATTGCAAAAGGAGATATTGTAATCTAGAGATAAAAAAAGCCTTAATTATCAATCAATGATAACTGTTATTTTTCCCATGTGGTACAATTTGTATTTATTACAACATTTGCAATAATTGGTATAAAGGCAAACATCCTCCAAACACAGGAAATGAAAGCTGCAGTTAAGCCCATTAATAGAAACAATGAAAAAATAATTGGCAAATTTTCAGAGCAATAATTTGAAATGACTTGGCAGACTTTGGATTGGATATAGGACCACACAGTTGGCATGAGTGAAAATCACAGAAATAGGTGAATAAAAAACGGCCAAAATGTTAGCAGTTTGATTCTTGTAGCAAAGGTGGAAAGGAAGAGACAATGATTTACTGCTTTGGGAGTAGAATGTTGTTTTTGGAATCTTACTATATAGTACATCAACTATCTTTTGTCTGTAATATTGTAACTTTTTATTTACTACAGTTATCTCCCTTGAAGTCAGGACACTCAGTGGCAATGTCTTCCACATGAGTATGTGAACTGTTTCCAAGATGTTTACAATTCCAAAAGACAAAAAAATTGTCTTTGTAAAAGAGCAAAATACTTCAATAATTGTGCCATTTTTTAACTCGTTCAATGAATAGAAAGTCTAATTTTGAATTGTTGGCCTTTTATTCTGGCTGTTAGCACAAAGGAAGTCACTCATGTTTCCCTTTTCAATCCAAGATTAAATCAGAGCAGATGATCTATGATGTAATAATAACTGGGAGAAAAATACAATTAAAGATTAACGTGAAAATCTAATAACAGCAAAGACTTAATAAAAACATACCATCATTTTATGGCACAGGTTAACTAGTATTAATATAAGATTCTACTGGACATAAAGTGTGGGACCATTTTCTATCATTATTAAGTAATAAACAGATAACCTTGGTATTACTGCATATTAATATAACCATTAGAAAAATATATTGAAACAATCACATGTGAAAACCTGATAACAGTAAGAACCTAACTGAATATTATGTCATTGTAATAGCATCGGTTAATGTCAAAACAAACCTCATATCAGGTTGTGTTGATTTATTGGGAGAATTAATTAAGCAGCTCAGACATTATGTGTGCAACAGGAATGTTTGGTTGGTTTATTATATAAAAGCAATTAAAAAATATTTTTGATACTAAATTTATTCAACAAAATATTTGCTGTTTTGTTCACTTACAAAAGGCTCCATGTATTGAACATCTATTGGCATTCAATTTCAATTCAGATCTTGAGTGGAATTCATATATACAATCCACTGATGAAGATGCTGGAAAAATAGTTGGCTCCAGAAAATACCTAACTCCTTCTTCTATGCTTTATCCTTACAAGTGTCAAATTAGATCCAAAATACAGTATTGCATCCATATCTGGAGTGGAGCTGCTCAATTATCACTTTCCAACCTTGATAGAGTTCAAAATTGTTTACACAGTTTGGTAGGGTAGGTGATGACTTCTTTTCCACTTTGCAGCCTCTTTCCCATAAATGCAATTTTGTAAATCTATTGTTACTATATCACTATTTCCATGACAAATGTTCAGGTGAGCTTTTAAGGGGATTACTTGTAACCTGATTATTAAACATAGCACTGCCAAACTATTCTTAAGTTCTTTTTCTTCTTCTATGTGCTGCACCCTTTCATGACATAGGCGATCATGGCTCTCCACAACTTCCTATCTTATTTGGCTACACATATGCCCATAGTTCGGATCCTAACAGGTGCTAGCACCCTGGGTCATGGTGAACCTGGGAACAATAACACTTAAGAGGAGGTTCCACAATCCTCAAAACCTCTTGATCAGAGGCCTTGTTGCTGGATGTAGTTTAATGTCATACCCAGAATGAAAGATAATTCTGTAAAGCTTGGAATAAATGGTAATCTGAAGATGAAAAATCTGGTGAAAATGACAGAAGAGGTTCCTGTCAAGCTTTTTACCTGGTCACCAAAGTCTCACATTATCCTGATGGAATATTACACCCTTTCTCTTAACTAAATCTAGATGTTTTTCATTGATCTAAGCTTTTCAATTGGTCTAAGAACAATAATGGTTTATCTGCAAGTAGATGGTGTTCTTTCACTCTCACCAATATATGAGGTCTGATCAAAAACTTTTGAGACTGTTACTATGGTAATGGACTTACAGCATGCAGAATGAAAACGTTTGGCACAGACTGACCTTGAACTCTGTCACGCATACACACTAAGTTATAATGTTCTTGCTCATTTCCCTTGTTTATATAAGCAAAGTATGTAGAGTGTGGTCATCTCACCATACCAGAGATGTTCCATCAGTGAACATGGCTCATACAGCAGATTTTGGCTAGGCAAAACATTCCCCATGTCTGACAATCACTATATTCTGCTGATCTCACCACTTGTAACTTTTTCTTCTTCAAAAATCAAATCCCAGTTGAAAGGAACAAGATTTCAAGACATTGAATGAGAATGTGACCAGGCAGCTACTCGCTATCTCAAAAAGGAGTTGCAGGAATGCTTCCTTCAGAAGGGGACTACCGTGAAGGAGATTAAATGCTGAATTGATATGTTTTGTAGTTTTCTTTTTATAAACACCAGTTCTGATACTTTTTGATCAAACCTTGTACATAGCAACCTCTTTGACTGGCATTTGATACAATTACTTGGGGTTTATTCATCTTGCTGGCCCTGCAATCTCTTGCATTCTTTTTTTTTCTTTCTTTCTTTTGTTTTTTAAAACAATTTCCTTTCAGAACACAGTTGATCATGGTCCTCTACAGTTTCCATATCTTTAATATCTGCTAAATGACTGTCTCTGATATTGGGAAAGGTAATGGAGTGTTTTCCCTTGTCTTCTCTATGGCTTTGAATTCACAGTTTTCTTTGTATATTGGTGGCACTAACAAGCTGAAGAAGTCAATTATGCCCCCCTATTTTCTTGATAACTAGAAGTGATAGATTCGTAACTTTCGCAAAGATATTAGTATGAACGCAACAGTCTCAGCTTGAACTTGAAATCAGAGAACTGATTTCATTTTCCATGACAATATCTTATATTATCTTAATATTCTTGCATTTTACATTGTTGTGAAGTATCCACTTTTCATAGCCTAACATAATTTGTTCCAAAAACAAAGCATCTGAATACAATTCATTTGGATATTTCATTTCTGTAGAAGTTACATAATTATGTGACTAACATAATCAAGTTACTGCAAATGATTTTCAACACTTGATTTGGATGTTTTGAGTTGGATATTGGTTATCTCCTACACTAATGATTCTTATGTCATGATTTGATTGGTGCTTCATTCAGTGAGAATTCTTCACTTTTAATACAGCCATTCACAGTATAAACTACACATTTACATTTTTATCTTATTAATAGACAGAAATATGCCAATTTTGACAAATTTCTGCATGAGAAGAGTTGCAACAGAATAAGTGATCTTTTTTTCATTGAGATAATTCTTAGGAAATATTGTTATTAAGTAAAACTATATTTACTAATCATATATTGTAAAGCTTATTACAATATTTTTAAAAAGAATTTTGATTTGTTTTTGTATGTGTGATTATGTGCAGAATTTCTGATGTATAGATGTACAAACTGATAAATCTGGCACTTCAAGGCCACATGTTTTAAGGGTTGCCCCCACTTATTGCAAAAAAAAAAAAATTATCATCTGCTTCACAATACTTAATTATGAACACTGTCAATCAGATGTAAGTAAATTAATTAACATGTTAGAAAAACAAGACCCTGTAGTTAAGGAATATTTGTATACAACATTTTATGCTATGAGTAAATAATATTTGTTTCAAATCAGATTAATTTAACTTTAAATTTCCTAATTTTCCTCAAATAATGTTTCAGAAATATATACTTTATTTTTGCAAGATTTTTAAATCTGACAATTAACATTTGTTTACAAATGTGTCAAAAACGGACGTTTTGATTGATTTTAATGTAAAAAAAACTTGATTCTGATCAATATAATTTCTGTTTGAAATATACCACAGAGTATTTTGCTTATTGGAAATAGTAACTTTTAAATCTTTAGCTTTCAATTAAAGCTAAAATGAAAGTATCAAGAAAGCTTTTACATTTTTAAAAATTCATTTTAAACCTTATGTATACCGAATTAATGGAGGGACCTAGTTATATAGTTTTGTTTTTTTATTTAATTAGTATCACCTCATGCAAGGCAGTAAAGCCACTAAGACACAAGGGGTTACAGGGTGTAGAAGAATTAGAAACAGAAACATTAATAATGAGTGGGAAGTGAAAAGAGTAATCAGGAGGACAGTAGATAGCAATTGACATTACATTTAAATCTTTGCAGATTAAAGTTGGCTGGAAAGTATGGAGGCAGGTAGTTCCATAAGTGAGAAATGCAACAAAAGAAACTGTTAGCATAGAATTTATGGTTATATCTAGCCAGCTGCGAATTGGTGAGATCTCAACACCAGTCTAGTACTACACTTGAATTCAAGGTACCATAGGGAAGAGCTTATCTGAACAATTACCATGAAAGTATTTATAGAAAAAGTACAAAGAGGCAACCTTACGGTGATGGCAAAGAGATTGAACCCTAGCCACCAGATTACTAATTCTTCTTTGGATCTTATCAAGGAGCAACAAGGTAAATATCAGGGGCACTGAACCAGATGTGGCAGCAATATTCTAAGCGTGGGTGAATGGTAAACTTATAGATATGTAAGATAGATTATGGAGAGAAAAATCATCTTGCACAACACAGTGAACCAACTGTCTTTAAAGAAACAGTCAATATCTTCATGGCTTATCTGAAAACTGGCAGCCCAATTGGAAGAATTGCGACATGCAATATAATTTATAGTTGGAAGAGTCACTGCCAATGTTGATGTTTGATAAGAAGATAGGAAAGTCAAGAAGTACATATAAGCATGTCAGGATATATTAATTCACTTTGAAGCATATTGAAAAAGATGAAGAGATAAGAATAAAGCTTCTTTTCGTAAAGCGGTTGCTTCTTGAAGTAACTAGTACTGTTTAAATATGGTTAATGTGAGTTCAAATCTGTAATACTATTATACTGTAAATATCTACTAAAAAAATTAGATAATTTTATTAAAACAAACAAGCATTTATAGACTTATAAAGGTTTGAGTCCAAGAGAACTATGACTTGCCTATATATTCAGTTATATAATCGCATATATATATATATATATATATATATATATTGATTGTGTGTATTTAGGCAGCATCTTTTCATTCATACATGCTTCATTAAATAATATAGACAAGTGTTGTCTATTTTATGTAAATTTTTTTCATAACATCTGATAAGTTTAATAACTATCGTTGAACAAAGAAAGAAATTCACAATAGTGATCCATATTTTTTTAATACAATCTAAGCTTTTATCAGAACTTAAAATATTATCAAAGATGTCAATTACAACATATTAAACAATATACGTGACAAGACAGTGATGATAGTCTGTCAATGTCATATATTAATTTATATATATATATATATATATATATATATATATATATATATATATATATATATATATATATATATATATATGCTATATATATATATATATATATATATATATATATATATATATATATATATATAGTGTGTGTGTGTGTGTGTGTGTGTGTGTGTGTGTAAAATTTTAAGCACCCCCCTTCCTTTGTGCACATGTAGAGTCCCATCAACATAAGAGGTTGTTTATCTTATATAATAATGATTTCTAGGTCTTTGAGTCTTTCCTTGCAATGGGTGTTGTATAATATTTTGGTATTATCCACTAATATTTGTATATTATGTATTTTCATTTTTTACAAACCTTTACTCTAAACTCATTTACTAATCCTTCTACTCCAAAACTTCCATTTTTCAAGCACTATTAAGCAATGTTGAGCCTGGTCAATACGTTGGGAATACATGGTCCTGTAAGCTTGGATGTGCAGGGGGTGTGTTGGATAACAGCTTGGAAGTATTAATTGGGGAACTGAGTTCTAATTCCCATTAGGTTTATTATATTCACTTGGGAATGGTATAAATCTATCTTGTCTCCCCCAGCCTTGGATTAATTAGTAAAACTTGCATCACTAAACCATTATTATCTCAAAAAAAAAATTCTTATAATCTAAAAATATTTTCTGTTTATAAATAACCTGTTAAGTCGTAGAAAACAAATCAATCAATGTGTCATGTTCCTTCAGGACATAGACAATCATGATTCTCCACAGCTTCCTTTTATTAATGTTAATATGCTGACTGTGCATTGACAAGATTGTGCCTGAGCAAGATTGTGGTGCAGTTACCATTTCCTTCTCCATGGTTTATAATTTTGAGTTGACTTGTTCTAGAATTGTTATCAAACAAGGCTACAGAGCCTAGTTTGCTCTGTTATTTAACTCATAACTGAGAATAAAGGTACACACATAAGTGTGTGTGCATTTGAAGAAATACACAAATATGCATATACACATTTCTTCTAATAATGAAAAGTTGGAGGGATACAAGTAAAAGAAAGACAAAATGTTTAGACCAATTCTTGCTTGATTGCAATTTCAATCATACGTCAAGTGAGTCACAATTAATCAGGGAATAGACAAAGAACCATCACACTGACTAAATCAAATTAATGTACTGATAGGGAAGAAAGCTAAATTGATAGATCGTTTGCCATTATCTGGACTTAATTAAGGTCAACCTTTATGATCTTAAATAAAACACTTTCAAATTGAATACTCTATAAGTTATTATCAGTTTATTATGACTCCATCTAAATCAGTAGATAAAACACAGTTCTGCATATTTGCAGAAAAAATAAAAATATTTAATAGTATTAAATGTATTTTTTTTTTACAGCCCTTTTCTTAAATAGTATCATTAGATCGAGACTTTCATATGGATAACATGCATAGCGCCAAACCTGTTCAGAAATATCTAAATTGTCAGCTTTATACAACTGCTTTCTATGATCAATGGTTAAAAATGTCTTTGAATGGGTGAAGTTTATGGGTCTAGGTGAAGACTACATTTCTTTGAACATTGTGGACTGGTACTACAGAATCGCAAACAAAGAACTGTACCAAATAACAGAAACCATATCACTTGAGGACTTTAACAACAGCAGCAATGTTATAGTGGAACAGACCTATTTTATTGTTAATAGACTCTCCCACATATAATAAGTTGGAGTAGTAGCAGTCGCTCAGGGAGTTGGTCAGTCAGTCAATGTCGGACGGCCGTTAGTTGGATACTAAAAGTATCAGCAACCACCACTAGATTTCTCTGCATCATTAGTTATTATACCAAGTTCCTAACGTTTTGTACGTCGAACCTATTTTAGGACCGACTTAGTACAAATACAAGCCTCCACTGTGAAATCACTCTACAACAAGCAACTAAAATGGATATGGCATCTAACTTGAAGAGAAAATAATGACATAATCAAGATGTTGACATTTCCCACCATTTCAAATAAAAGGTTAGAAGGAAACTTCCAAAAATACTGGCAAGAGAGATAGCATCGACTGAACATGAAAAAACTATTTTCCTAAAAAATTATTTTAATAGAAAGATCTTATAAAGTAGTACTGAGTCAATGAATACCAAATGTTTCCTTATAAGGAAACAGCTATTACTATTACCATTTACCTCAAAGCTTATTTACACTAACACATCTAAAGACTATAACTCCACTATATTATTAATATTATCATTATACATTTGGGTGTACTAAAAGTATTTTTATATTGTATAGGTGGTTGTATGAATACAGAAAGTAGGAATAACTTTATAAGGATATCTACGATATTGTTGACTCTACACTTGAAGACGTTAAGATTGTAGTGATCTGAGAAGCATCAACATTGGAAATCTTCCACAAAGAAGTAGTTCTAAGGAAGAAGCTGTCTAAATGTAACTCCCTTTGTTACTAATGGAATACAAAGAGAAATGGATACTATTTACATTATTCAGACTATTGTCCTCATCTTTGTCACCATATGTATTACAATGTTTCGGCCGTTGTATGCTCCGGCCTTCTTCAGGTGGTTGGAATGTTGAACTGAACCCATAATAGCTCATCTCAGAAATATAGACAGATACTAAAGAGAAATGGGGATTATTTGTCCAGTGAGAAAGGCAAGTTTTAGCTTTAAAGGTCTGAATTGGTGAAACTAAGAAATGCAGCTCATCTGAATATTTGCCATGGAAATAGCAATAGAGAAGTGTGAGGTGTGTGATGTTTCATCTGTGGGAAAGGGGTTGAAAAGTGGAAAATAATTTATGATGATTATATATATATATATATATATATATATATATATATATATATATATGATGCTATATGTATATATGCTGCATGTAAAGCATTTGGTCTTAGCATAAAAGAAAACTGAAGTTGTGCACCAACCTTGTCCTATTCTGAAGCAATTGCGTGGTGAGAAACAAAAACCACCAGTCTACAAATTTCCAGAGACCATTGAAAGTAGAAGACAAACCCCTGAACAATGTAAAGTCTTTCACCTATCTTGGTAGCAAAGTCAATTACAGTGGAACTTTAGATGATAAAATCATGCATCGGATTACTAAGACTACCAGTGCTTTCGGCAAACTTTGCCATTGCTTGTGGAATGAGCTGGGTATTCGACTGAATATGAAAATTCGGGTTTACAGAGCTGTTGTACTTGCCATCCTTTTGTACAGCTCAGAGTCATGGACTCCATACAGGTACCATATACGCCAGCTAGAGGTTTTCCATAAAAGCTGTCTGCGTGCAATCTGTGGAGTTAAGCTTCAAGATAGGACATCTAATGTAGACCTGTTTAACTGGTGTAATATTGGAGGAATTAAGACTTTTATCATACAGTCTCAGTTGCGGCGGACTGGTCATGTCTTGAGAATATCAGATGATAGGATACACAAGATCCTAATGTACAGGCAGTTAGATCAGGGTTACAGAAATGTAGGACGCCCATGTCTGAGATACAAAGACAAGCTGAAAAGCAACTTGTCAGCAGTCAATATACCACATAACACCCTTGAGCGCCTAGCCTCGGAGAGGGTAGAATAGAGATCAACATGTTTTAGTGGACTCAGTAGTTTTTAATCTGCTTGTCTGAATCATCTTCTTGAAGTAAGAGCAAGATCTAAAAGGTCAGCCAATCTAACAGTGATCTCATATCATAATCTTCACTCTTGCTCCATATGTAGCCTCCTTTGTAAATCATTAGCGGGTCTTAAGTGCCACTTAAGATTATTGCACAAACTTTCATAAGTGAATCAATAAGCAGTCAGATCCACATATGTTGAAACAGATGGGAGAGTCTATTATTATGATGCTATATATATATGATTATATATATATATATATATATATATATATGATTATATATATATATGTGAAAAGTGTTTGTCTGACGATCGCTAAAGCGTGAAACCCAGGGTCACAAACTCACATCTATCCAACCAAATATGATTATATATATATATATATATATATATCTCAGCAAAGAAGATAATAGACTATACATAGACTATCCTCATGTTCATAGCAAACAGCACCAGTAGAAAAATTGTTAAAATCTGGAAAAAGCTCTTTCAATTTTTTTAAAGACTTGGGATTTAACATCACTGTCGATACAGGTTTCAAAACAGTTAAATATCTTGATGTAAAATTAAATCTTAAAATGGAATAGTGGAACCATATAGGAAAAGAAATTGCAAATTAAGATATGTTAAATCAAACCTCCCAGGCACATTATTGATAAGATACCAATACATGATAAGCAATGAGTATAGGCTATCCCACAGTTCATCTTCTTGGCATATTTTTGAAAATATAAAACATGATTACCAGTCAGCATTACAGGTGGGGGAGCTCTAAAAAGATATTTAAATATCAGTATGTCAACCTGACTTTGACAAATACAGAAGTAATAAAAAAAAATTGAAAAAGAAAGATTATTTTAACTCTCCATTTAATGTACAAGTAAAAACTAAAACTGGATCCAATTTCTTCACCCATACATAACAAACAAATGCCCAGTATGGAGAAGATTATTATGGTCCATAACCAGAAAGTGTTGGATAAATCTACAAGTAAAGCAGAAAGCTGTAATGGTAGAAAATGTCAAAATTCCCCTTAAATGACAATGTTTGACTGACAATGCTATATACAGAGCCAAAGTTAAGATCCTTAGAATGAGTTATATTGGTACAGAACATGTTTAAAAGGAGGTACAGCAAGCATGTAACATCATTTAGATTGAGTAGGTAGTGTAAAATCACTGGTTTCTCTAGATTTATCTAGAAAATAAAAGATAAACAGAACACCCATTTGAAAATCAGATGGAGCATAGTAAGTCAGAGCTATGTAAGGAGAGAGAAATTTTGCAAATTGTGACAGAAGGAACAGTTGGCAAACTTGATGTTTCTGAACCTAGGCTCGCTATTGAATAAGAGAGTGGAAACAATGATGTGATGTTTGCATGTAGAAAAATATTTATCTAATATGAAACCAGGATGACACATACATCTCAGCAAAAAAATAACACTATGAGTTCTCCACATTTATGGTGTAAACAATGAGTGATACACAATAAAGATTGAACCTGTCCTGATATTCCTTCATTTTTGAGGATGAAACTTGAGTTGCTTTGAATTTTTTTTTTATTCTTTATTTATCTCATGTTTTATAAGGCTCTATGTTGCATTGCATACTTAAATGCCAACTTTATCATTGTTGGAGTTTACTATGATTGTGTTCCATTAATGCTATTTAACTGTATCCTTTATTTCAGATGTAATATTACAGATTCTGGCAATTTTAAGGCATCATTTTAAATAGGATTTCAAAATTTCTGAAGTTACTTCTATAATTTAGAAAATGGAAAACAGTGAAACAATATGGTTTAAATGTTTTAAAATTAGTGACTTGTCTTTTGGATGTAGACAATTATGATGCTTTAAAATACAAGGTAGAACAGGACCCAAACAACAGTAGTTAAAAACTTCAAAAATATCTAGAATCATCAAATAATACCATATCCATCTTGAACATTTACAAATCTACCATTCATCTATAGATTGAATACTGTTGTCACATAGTCTAGTGCTCCTGCTATACATCAAGAAATTCCTGACAAAATCCAAAGAAGGATCTGTAATGTAATCAATGCTGACCAGGTGACTTAAGTCACTTTCTCACTGATGTGGTGTGGCTTCCCTCTATCTTTTATAAAAATACTTTCATGGCAGCTGCTCTAATGAGCTTCTTTCTCTGGTGCCCAAATACATGAACTTAAGTGTGCTACTTGATTGGAATCTAGGTCCCTCCATTTTACTGTTGAAATAGCTAAATGTAACTGCCACTTCTACTTCAACTTTTCTCACACTTCCCACCTGTGGAACTCCCTTCTGCTTACTTGTTTCTCTGCTAACTAGAATCTTCAAAAGTCTAAATCCCACATCAATCGCCATCTTTTACCTTCTTGAACCTTGTTCATCTTTTGTCCTTTCCTTATTATCAGTCTTCTCTTTCATTCCCTGTGAACCCCCTGCTTGGGGTGAAATGATTAAAAAAAAAATGTTGAACAGTATAAGCTTCAGAAAACATATGGAAAATCTTAAAAAGAACTTTTAATACACCCCAGTAACATATGAAAAGTGCTGAAAAGTTCTTGCCTCAACCAAATCTGACCAAATGACCACAGATGATATTTTTTTGGAAGGGGTTCTTGATGAGGGCCTAAAATTTTTCAGCACCCCTCATCATTAGAATATGAAATTAAAGCAACTCCAAGGAGGTTTAAAGGACAAGTGATAAGAGTGATTAAATTGCATTATAAAAAGAGAATATATTGGGTGTTTATATATGTATGTACTTTTTTGTATAATATTATTTAAAAAAATATCAAGTCTGGCAAAAGGCAACAGTTATAGAACATCTTGTGGAGGTAGACTGAGCTCATTAACATCAGATTATAAAATCAGCAAACCTTTAATAAAACTACATATTGACATTTTAGTTATTGTTTACTATGATTAGCCACAAAGCATGAGGCACCCAGTGACGATCAAATTCACTATTCAGTAGTAATATACAACCAGAATCACTTGCTGGTCCTTACACCATGCCAATATGTCCCTTAGAATTTTAGTTGGTCTACATGTAAGTATAACTTTGATAAAAACTGCAATCCCCTGGTAAACATTTTCTAAATTGACCAAACAAAATTTCAAACTTTAAATTCAAATAGAACTAACAAAATATGTAACAAAAAAAATATACAATTATTAACAAGAACTATTTCTTGCTTTTTATTTAAATCACATTTTTTGAATTAACAGAGCATTGGACATGATTTGGGGACATTTTAAAAAATCATGCATTAGTTTTCTCTCTCTCATATTACAAATAATAAACCATTCCACATGAATTAAATTTAATTTAGTTTATTGTCCATTATGAAAGCACAAATGAGGTAAAACGGAACACACCCAAAATTCATAGTTCTATAAATATGTTTAGTTTTTCTCCATCTATATGGATGAATACATTTGCAGATATTGGTGAAATAAATTGGTAAAAAGTTTTAACTTTCATGCCTGCAAAATCCACTATTATTTTAACTACCTTCAATCCTCAGCTATGTTTATTGTTTTAAAAAGTAATAATTAGAATTTTAATAAAACCTAAACATGAATTTTTTCTTGAGAATCGACAACAAAAATAATAAACACTATTTATTTATTAGGTTGTTTATTGGAATGGTTGGCAAAACATTAGCTAATTGCCAATTGTTTGATCTTTATAAAATGGTAAATAATAAGGATTCTCTTGTAGTTGGTTCACATATTTTAATAATTTAGTAAATGTTTATAAATAAAAAATTGTTTTCAAATTTATTTCTTTATGAATTTGTAAATGAGTTTTAATTGTATTAGTTTTTATAATTTTGTAAATATAAAATTATTCTTGTAAATAAACAATCTAATAAAAGAGTTTAATATTTTTGTTGCAAATTCTAATAAACAAAAAATGTACAAAATTCACTTTATTCATATGTTTAGGTTTTATTAAAAATGTAATCATTGCTTTTTAAAACAATAAATATTAGAGTAAAGGTAGTTAAAATATAAAGATTGATTTGTTTTCTATGACTTGTCAAGCCATTGCAGGTTATTTAAAGTCAGAAAATATTTTTAGATTATAAGAATTGGTGGGGGGATAATATTGGTTTGATGATACAAATCTTACTAATTAACCCATACCTGGGGAGAGAAAAGGATATTTGCATATAAGTGAATATAATGAACCCAGCTGGAATTGTAACTCTCTTATTAATTATTTTGAGCCATTATCCATTACACCACCTGTACATCCAAGCTTACAGCAACTGGTATTTTCAAACAGTCACCCATTTCGATACTGACCAGGCCCAACATTGCTTAACTGGTGTTTTAACATGATGTGGCCGTTTGTGTGGTTAAAATAACAGTGGTGTCAAGAGAAAAACTGTTCTTTTGACACACTGTTTTCTTTTGCAATCACGAATGTTAAAAATTGCTGGTTGGTCTTTAGGTCCAGTTTTGATTGAGACATGTTTTACATGACTTACAATTTACTAATTGAAATTTATGTACTAATTTGGGTTAATATTTCTTACTTTTTAAAAACATTCACGATTCATTTTCATATATTTTTGTTTTTGTTCTATTTCTCCAAAATCAAGAGCAGCTACTTACCAACTTTCCCATAATGGATTTTGTTGATTATGTAAAAGAGTAAGTTATTTAAATATTGCCTTTGTTACTTATCATTTAGCTTTTTAGTTTTTCATCTATTTCAACCCAACAAATAGTTTTCATTGAAAATTGGTATGTGTGCTTAAATGTGTTACCCAATCAAATACTGACTAAAGTGAGCATTGCTTAATTTTCTTTTGTAAAGGGGCTGTATTATTTAGCATAGTACACAGTATCTACTGCTTAATCACTGAAATAGTGACTCGAGTTAACACTGCTTAACTCGTAATTATATATGTAACCTATTGTGAGAGAGCTATATTATTTACTATATATTGTTCACCCAATCAAATAGTGACTAGAGTTAGTATTGCTTACCTATACTGATTATATAATGCATGTAATCTTTTGTAAAAATGCTGTATTTATTTAACAAAGTGCATAGCATCCATTGGAAATTCATCTTTGGCACTGTCTATCAATACACCATCTCATTCCACACTACTAATATTATTACGTTGGTAAGTTGATGAAAAAGTACTTGCAATCTTTTCAGCTTTTTGCTTTTTTTTAGCTTTCTTCCTACTTCACAATGTAAAAGGAGGATTGGTTGTAGAAGCAACTGACGGTCAGGAATCCTATTAGTGATTCTTGTGAGAATCATTCATGGCAAGAAATTCAATATTCTTATTTTTTGTCAGTGACTATGGCATTTCAAGGTAGAGAGAGCTCAGAGCCTCATTGATAAGTCATAAATAACAAAGTGCTCATAGTTAGGATGAGGAAAAACACTTAACTCATATATGGCTAGAGAGTCCGATTCTATGGCTCAGACGAATTTTGTAGATAACAATCAAAGGAAGGTGCAAAATTAAGATACTACCATTTCGGTATGGTGACTCGACTTTTCCTTATTTTTAAAAATTTTTTTCTTAAACTGGAAGTCTAGTTATTGCTTTTATCAGAATATTTCGATCAGTGCACTGGTCTTCATCTGCAGAAGCAATTTCAGTCTGGTAATGTTCTTTGTATTTTGAGATGTAAAACTCAACAAAGCTTCAATATATCTAAGTATTCTTGTCAAATCCAATGTTCTACTGAGGACCTGAACTCAAATATCTATTTTTTATTCTATATTTATTAGAACCATTTGTTAAAGCAGTCAGTAAAGTACAAGCTCAGGAGAAATCGCGTACAAGACTAAAACACTATTCTTAAATGGCATACCTTTTTTACTTTTTTTTTTAATCCTTTCATTCCAAGCAAGTCAATAATGCCACTAAGATGCAAGGGGTTACTGAGAGTGAAAGATAATTAGAAGACTTTAGAAAGAACTGAAAACCCAATCTTAAACAGTAAACAAGAGATAAACCTCTACTCCTGTTCAAAAGATGGGAAAAGAGTATGGACTCTTCTTATTCCATATATAATGTGTGCCACAATAAAATCAAAAATTTCTTATAGGTGGATGATCAGTATTAGATTAACTAAGTGATAATCTTGGGGATTGAACTCAAATGATTGCAGGGATCATACCGCTATCCTATAAATGTTACTTTCCCTTTGTTACTTTGATTTCTAACTTAAAAAGAAAATCCTCTCTTTTATAGAGAAAAAAAACATTCAGGTGGTCATCCTAAGGCAATGTTATAACTGATTGTTCTTGAAACTTTTCTAATTTCTCAGAATCCATCTATTCTAGATGCTCTATTTTTTTCAGCTATTCTTAAGCCATTTTCATTTATTTTTACTTTCTTATCAATTTCAGAGTTATTTTTACTTTCAATATTTGAACACGGACGATTGCAGCAATTATGACATTATCTGATAAAGCTAACTTTCCCTTTGTATCTTTGGTTCGTAACATAAAACAGCATAATAAAAAAAAAATTTCTTCTTTGTCAAGAAAAAATATTGTTTTGAAATAATACAAATAATGATACATATATTGCTTTCTCATTAGAAGCAAGTTTTTATATCATTTTGGATAAAATTATTTTTTTCTTGTTTTACTTTTTAATATTAAAAAAACGTTTTTAATTCATCCAAATATTTCCATATAAGAAATTTGAAGATGAATTGAAGACAAATTTACTTGAAAGAATCAAGGAAGATAGGCCACTTAGAAGTTAGACCATTGGTCAGTAGAAGAAATGTTAAAGAGAACAAAATGAATAAAACATGTTTTTATTCAGGTATACCTCATTCATGAGTAAGTTCATCTTACACATCATTATTGACAAATTTTAAGTTTGATTCTCACAGGGTACATTACAAATATGGTTTTGTCCGTTCAGGACGTGAGTGGTCATGGTACTCCACAATTTGCTGTCCTTTGTAGCTCTTAATAAAATTTGTCTTTTTGTTGTCTCTCTTAAAGCCTATTATACCATCCATTTACACAAGCTTACTAAGTAGGTTATGCATCGTTTTCTTCTATCCCTCTTGCCTTCAATCTGTCCTGTGAGCATCAAATTTTCCAAGACCTCTTTCCTCATTATGCTCCAGAAATTTCAACTCTCTCTTCCTGATGTTAAGTATAAGTGTCCTTTTTGTTTCCATTTTCTCTAAAACTTCATTGTCGCTCACATGTTCAATCCATGGTATTCTCAGCATTCTTCTGTAGAAACACATTTCTGTTGCTTCAAGTCACTTCTTCATCTGTGAGAAGATTGTTCAGCATTCATTGCTATATAGGAGAACCTATATTATGTAACAGCTTAGTACTCTTTTCTTTATTTATAGCAAAATTTTCCTGATTCTTAATACTTTGCTTCACTTTTGCAAGGCACCTTTTGCTATGCCAATGCATATTGAAAAGTTTAGCAAATAACCATTTGGGAAGTATTAGCTATACCTGAGACAACAAAACCAGTTTTATAATATACTATACATGTTCTATACATTTGTATGCGTAAGTGTTCTCAAAGCAAATTTGCGACAAATTTGCTTTGAGAACGCTTACGGATACAAGCTATTTCGGCAGATCGCACACAAAACACGAACTTTTTTCCGGGGTACCTGATTATCTCGTTCACTACACTTCCCCGTCACATAAGTGACACTCATGGGCGGGCCTCTTTATTCTTAAGCTTCTCCGGAGCATGGCGACTGTTGGAGGAGATTGTGTGTTATGTTCTGAGGTTTCTTCTGATCTGACAACCTCATGCGCAGAGTCTTCATCATATGAAGAATGTTCTAAAGATTCTTCTTCTGAGGATTCTTCTGGTCCGACAACCTCACGCACAGAGTCTGCACCATCTGAAGAGGTGCTAGCCCTACCTCCAATGGTAATTATTTATTCACTTTCTGAGCACTCACTGCTAGTGTCACTTTTCTATTCTTTACTCAGCTGCCTATACACGGCAAGGGCACCGCCATTCAATCGCAGTGGAAGAATTCGTTCACTCTTCGATATCTCGCATAATTAGAGACCAGTTCCACCTTTTGATCCATTCAACCACAGATTGTCCACCGTATCACCACTGAATTGGAGATCAGTTTTATATCAAACGGTCTTTCTGCCATCTTGCGTAGAGACAAAATAAATGCCGAATATTAGCTTGTAGGAAAGCGTTCTCAAAGCAAATTTGCCAAATTTGCTTTGAGAACGCTTTACATACAAGGCTTATTTCGCAGATCGCACACAAAAACACGAACTTTTTTCCGGGGTACCTGATTATCTCGTTCACTACAACATTGGAGAAGTATTTCACAATACACTGAAACATGAAACAAATTGAAATATCAAAGTCCTAGACAAGATCAGCACTGGCCAAGATGAACAAAACCAGATGGGATTGTAATAAAGATGCTATCAACATTAGACAATTTCAGGATCAATAAGATTATGCAAATGAAACATATAACAAAGGATGTTAAAAATACCATGGACAGAGAAAGTGAGCAACAAGGAAGTTTTAAGGTAAATGGAAACAAATAGGACACAGAATCAAAAAGAGACAATAGAAATTTCTGTGACACATAATGAGGAAAGAGAACTTGGAAAATTTGACACTCACAGGATAATTTGAATGCAAGAGAGCCAGTTGAAAACAGTGAGTAACCTATCTGACAAGATTGTATGGAAGGTACAGATCAGTGATAGGGAGGAGAAAAACATTGTTTAGAGTTACAAAAGATAGGATGTTGTGGAAAGTCATGATTGTCCATATCCTGAAGATACATGGCACATGAAAGATTTACTTCACTATGTCATGCTAAATAAATCTTTCTTGCCAGAGTCTATCATTCATCCCTACATTGAATATTGCTGTCATGACTGGTCTCGTGTTTATACTATATATCAGTCTTGACTTGACATCTCGGCTTCAGTCACTTTGCCACTACTGTAATATAGTTTTCCTTTGCCTCTTGTATAAATATTTTCATGGTAATTGTTCTTATGAGCTTTCCTCATTGGTAACTCAGCTTAAGCACAGTACTAGATTGGTAGCTAGGTCTTATACTTTTATTTTGAAATTGTTAGTTGTAATCATAAGTTCTATGCTAATAGTTTCTTTTTCTACACTTCTCACTTGTAGAACTCTTGTCCGGTTTCTTGTTTTCCTGTCAAATAGAATTTTAAAAAACTTAAATGCAGTATCTCTATCTTTGAATCTTGATCTTTTATCATCTTATCCGGGTATCTATCACTTTCGAGTAAACTCATGTATTTTAGTGGCTTTTACTGCTTTACTTGAAGTGAGATAACAAAAAAAAAAAAACAAAAGAAAAAAACAAAAACAACAATGTTCCTCTTGCTTTTCTGATCCATAAAAGAAAGAAGAGAGTTTATATCTCAGTCATTGAAGAGTTACATTGCTGTAGTGAAAACACTATTATGCAAAGCATCAATAAGATTAATAATAGAAGACTGTCATAGTTTATCAGTATTTGTGACCACAGTTTCATTAATAAAAGCCTTAAAGAATTAGAAAATAGTTATGTATTTACCAGGCTAAAGTAGCAACTTTTGTTATTCTAATAAGAGATGTGATCTGTGATTTATTTCATGGAATAATATATTAGGTGACTAATATATCAGGTGACTGTGTTACAATATATGGAGGTTTGTCAAAAAGTAACACTTGTTTTAATTTCATTTTAAAAGTATTTGTCAGAATATTTTTTTAGCTAGAAAACAATGTGTCAAGAGACACAGGGGAAAAATTTGTGCAGCTACCTTCTCTTTTCCTACCCATAATCCTCTTTTAAAATGGCTGCTTCTCTGGATACACAGAGAAAGCAAAGACCTGCCTTAGAATTTCTATTTTGGGAAGGTGAAAATGCTTCAGACATTCAAAAGAGCTTAGTGAATAGGCTGCCTTTGATATAAGCACAGTAAGGATATGGGTCAGTAGTTATTAACAGTCCTAGAGAGAAGAGAGAAACTGGCTTTAGTGGCAGGCAAGCAATTATATTTTATACCCAATGTTGCCATTATCAGTTACAATTCCTACACAAATACACTGTCAAAATTTAGAGTAAGCTTTTTCGAGCAAGGCCACATTTGAAGATGAGTGCTGCATTTTTGTGACATGACAATACAAGCCCTCACAGTAGTTTAAAAAGGGGAGAAGAAATCATTGCACACAGCTGGACAGCTTTGATTTATTTATCCTGACTTAACACTCTCTGAATTTCATATGTTTGGTCCCATGATGGAGGTACTGTAGAATGAGTAGCCATGGTTAAATGTAAAATAAATGACAGAACTGCCCAACAAACAGAATTAACAAAGTTTGTGATAAACAATAACAAGAAAAAGAAATGAACAGGGCAAAGATAATATAAATCAAGCAAACGATATATGCAAGGCAAATTAACAGTAATAAGGCAAAGTTACAGTAATATGGCAAAATGTTTACAAACAAAATATTGGAGTTGAAACACAAAAGTAAGTTCAGATAAGTGAATTTAGTGTTCTGACTTTAAGATGAGACAGACCAGGACTGAGTCAGATGACACCAAGAACTGGCCTAATTTATTGGCTAGGAAGAAATCCCAGCATGAATTTGTGTGCTTCTGTCTATAAATTGAGGAGGAAAGTATTTTGTATGCATTCCCAGTATAGATTGGAACCATCAATACTAAGAAGACATCAGTTTTTCAATGACAATGAGATGAAAGACAACTCACACATGGCTAAGAATACAGCCAAGAAGCTTATGCAAGGGATGGATCCATGCCTTCACTCAAAGGAGGTGGATATCATAATTGAGAAGGAAGGTGACTGTATTGAGTAATAAATTTTGAATGTTGAAACTTTGGTGTTCATTTTGCTAGAATTTGTGTGATTTGGCTATTAAAATTTTTGTAACTAAAGAAGAATAGGCATTACTTTTTGATCAACACCAGTTTTGGGTCATTAGAATAATGCAGTCAGTTTGGGATACTTTTATAAAAAAAATATAAACAAAAACATTTTTTTAATTCATTAATACATGTTATATAAACCTTGTTTAGAATTGTAAGCAATTATATTTCTGTCCATGAGAAATTAATTTTTTATGAAAAATTTATTTCTTTAATGGAAAAAAATATTATAAATAAAAATATCAGACAATATGATGATTGTGCTATGTAATACTAATGTACTTACTAATGATACTAATGTGCATGCTAGTTATACTAATGTTCTTACTAATAATGCTAATGTACATACTAGCAATACTAATGTGATTACTAGAAAGGGTTATGAAAATACTAGTATTACTAGCAATACTAACGTTCTTTCAGCAAGGGTTATGAAAATGTTTAGCAACAAAGTAACTTCATTTTAATTTTTTAATAGCATATCATGGTTGAACTCCTTACAGAATGACACAGATGTTAAAATTGCAATGGCAGAGTCAGCACTATCAGAAACCAAATTCTGTCTGAAAGTCAAAATTTAAAAAGTCTTAAAGTGCAACTCTTTAGGCCAACCATAGAAACAATCCTCTTATAGCAGGTCAAGAAGTTGAACATTAACTAAAATCATTAGCAAAAAAAACCCCCAAAAAACAACAAAAAACTAGAATGTATGTGCACTCGATTATTGAGAGCAACACAAAATGTCAGTTGGAAACAATATATTGTAAAATTTCAATGGGGCTGTCAGCCAGCTTTCTACCGACCAGCCATTAACTACACCCCATTGTGTCTTCATTCTTGTTCATTAATATACACTGAAAATTGATTATTAGATGGCATTTACAAGTTTACTTGCTTTAGTTAGAAGGTCAGTAACATAACATTTATTTTAATTCAAGATATTGAATCAAGAAATACTTAAACATTCAAATACGCTGGTGTACGGATAAGTTAAAACAAATTTAGTATGGGAGATAAGGAAATTGAATAGGTCAGACCAGGAGTAGTTTTGTGCAACACCAAAAATTACTACAAAACCAAAACATAACCAAAATCTTGAGTAATGTTCTTGTTAAACTCTTGCTGAATTCACCTTTTTTTACTCTGGTTACCATCACTCCAAAATGTCTTCCCTATTCTCTCTGGGTGGCGTATATACAGGATGCGAAGGATAAATTGTCATCTAAATTATGCAAAAATGAAAATAACACTGACATCTCATTTTACCAAAATTACACAAAAAATATCTTGAAATATTAAAGAGTAAATTTATTCAATAAAATAGCCATTGGCTTCTACCATGACCTCCAGATGCTACAGAATCTCCTGCAACTCTTGTGCACAGTCTCAATGTTTAAGTAGGTGAATGCTACCATAATCCTTGCTTTCAGTTCATTTTTGGTGTTACAAAGAGTTTTGTTGGTTTCTTGCTCAACTGAGCCCAACACATAATCAAGGAGGTTGTAGTATGGGGAGTTAGGTGGCCAGATCTAAGGGTGATGTGGTTGCAGAAATTGTCTGACAGCTTTGTTTGGGTTCTCCTGTTTGTGTGGCATGGTGCAGAGTCCTGTTGCCAGGCATAGTGTCTTCCAGCAGCCATCTTCTTTGCCAAGGGCAGCAGTACCTCCTCAAGGCACTTGATGTAGCTCTCTGTGTTGAGTCTGAGGCCTTCACCAACAAATTTAGGAGTTCTTTTCTTATCAGAACAATCAGAGTGAGTTTTCACCATTAAACTCATTTAACTCTTTCTGAATCCTCTGCACTGTCCCCAGATTGACATCCAAAAACAAAAAAACCAAACCACATCACTTGCAAACTTTCAACAGCAGAAACAACTAAAATGGTAAGCACATATAACCACTCCACTACCCATTTCTGTCTATGAGTTCTGTAATTTGCAAAACAACTCAAAGGAATTGCTGTATTTATATACAAAATATTTCTCATGGGATGATTCCATGTTGAAAATTTGATTATTTGAGAATTTTATTTAAATAACCATTTACTTAGATGACCCAATTTAGCTGCACAGCAGCACATGGCTATGCAAGGCTGCATGCTTCTCAATCAAATGTCCAAAGGTTGCATCGCTTGAATTATGAAATATTGCCTCATCCTCCACATATTCACTTGGTATCTCTCCTACTGATTATCACTTATTTAAGCATTTTGAACTTTTCATATGCAATAAAACATACTTCAATAAGGAAGAGGTAATCATAGCATTTGAACTGTTTATCAACAGTGCCCGACTGAAATCTTTGAGAGAATAATAATATCATCCCATATATATATATATATATATATATATATTTATTATCGAATTCGATGTATGAGGGTCAAGCAGATCAGTTCCTAGGAATGGATAGAATGACACCGACACATG
>CAHIKZ030001228.1:0-37500 GCA_903632075.3 Acanthosepion pharaonis
ACACTGACATCTTATTTTAACAGATATAGTTACCAAAATTACACAAAAATATCTTGAAATACCAAAAAGTAAATTTATTTCATAAAATCACCATTGCCTTCAACCACAGCCTCCAGATGACTTTGGAATCTCCTACATCTCTTCTGGATGGTCTCCTCATTTAAGTTTGTAAATGCTGCCATGATACTTGCCTTCAGTTCATCTTTGGTGTTACAAGGAGTTTTGTTGGTTTCTTACTCAACTGCACCCCACACATAATAATCAAGGGGTTTGCAGTCTGGGGAGTTTGGTGGCCAGATGTAAGGGGTGATGTGGTCACAGAAATTGTCTGACAGCCATGACTGGGTTCTCTTGCTTGTGTGGCATGGTGCAGAATCCTGTTACCAAACATAGTGTCTTCTAGCAGCCACTATCTTGATCCATGGCAGCACTTCTTCCTCAAGGCACTTGATGTAGGCCTCCGTATTGAGTCTGAGGCCCCATGGGAAGATGAATGGAGGCATAACATTATCACTCTTCACACCTTCATAATCACCATTAGACTCCTCCAACTCTTTCCGAATCCTCTGCACTATCCTCAGATTGACACCCAAACACCCTGAAATGTTCATATTAAAGCTTCTGGTGCAAATGCCAAGCAGTCCAGCATGCTCTTTCCAAATTTCTGGCAGAGTGAATTTTGTCATTGTGCTCTTTTTTTCTCACAGATGGTGCCATACTGACCTTACTATACTGTGCAGTTTACAAAATCAAAAACAAACAAAATGCATGGTCAAAATTAAAAATATAAAATGGTGACAATTTACACATCGTATCCTTTATATATTTAAATTTTTCTAAAAATGTGAGGATGAAGCTGATAAGACTTTTCTCTTTGAACATTAGTGCTTCTGAAAAATACATGAAATGGCTGAAAAAAAAATTATGAACTTTGGGCCTGTATTCTAGAAATTTCATCTTGATGTGTGACAGCTTAGATGCAATAAAATGCAGTAAAACCTTAAACCAAAACAAATCTTGATAGTCAATTTCAGTAAAACTTCTTTGAATGAACTCTTGCTAGCTAAGTAGACATTTTATATATATATATATATATATATATGAGTTTGTAATCTTGGGTTACAAACTCATATCCATATAACTGGATTCAGTTGTATGGATATGAGTTTGTATATGAATGTATCTCTCTCTCTCTCTCTATATATATATATATATATATATATGTGTGTGTGTGTGTGTGTGTGTGTGTGTGTGTGTGTGTCTATATATATATAGAGAGAGAGAGAGATAGATACACCCCAGTAGGTAAAATTTAGAATTTGCCACACTGCTTTGAAATTAGGTAAACCAGTTAATCATTAATCAAGTTATTCATCATTAAACAATGTTTTGCCAATGGGAGACCATCTGTATCTGATCTTTATCTGAATTCAAATCAAAACTCTATTTATATTTCAGTGATTAATATAGATCTTTGAATGTGAGGAAATAAAGCGTATTGCCTTTGTCATATGTTTTCACAAAGACTAAAATAATTGGCTTCATTATGGTTATTAGATACTAACTGATCCATCTAATAATATGTAGATTGAATTATTTAGGTTCACCATGAAATCAAATAGGCTACATGGAAAAAAAATAAAACTGGTTCAGTTTTTTGTTTTTTTCACCTCATCATTAATCATTTCATTTCACCTCAAGCAAGGCAATAATGCCTCTAAGATGCAAGGAATTACTTGGGTGTGAAAAAAAATGTAAAGACTTTAGGAGATGGAACTAGGAACTCAATCTTAAAATTTTGCAAAATGAACACAGACATGGCAAATAAAGAAAGATTTAACCAGGAATTGTCAAATCTAGTCTGATAAATTTGCTTTGTATCTTGAAATTCATTGGCAATATTATCAGTTTTGGCTTCAATCACTTTCCCAACGAAGAACTTCTTGCTAGTCACATTTTCCTCTAGTTTCTTGCTTTCCTGTCAACTACAATCTACAGAAAATAAATTTTAATCATTATCTTCTGTTTCCTTGAAACCTGTTCTTTTATTGTCCTTTCTCCTCAGAAACGTTTTTCTCATTTTCCTTCACCCTATTGTCTTTCATCTTAGTGGCTTAAGCTGAAATGATAAAAAAAAACAGAAATAGCTTTGTTATATCCTAAACCACACAGTTCAAAAGAGCAAACCTCCAAGAAAGCTTGACTCAAGTTAGGCTAGTTCTAGTTTACTGAAAATAAAATGTGAAAGAATGTCAGACTTAGTCAACTGACCACAAGCAAATTAAGTATTTTAATTTGTTAAACAATAATAAGTTCTGTTGACAGAAATTGAAAGCATTGTTCAAATGTGACAATCATAGTTGTCAAATGGACAGAAAAATTTTTTTGTTTGAAGAAGGAAGGAAGATACAAAAAGTATCAATTCAAAATATGTTAAATGTTATGCATAACCATTCTTTAAACAATTGCCAAGTAATTGGTTCTTCCTTCATGAAGAAATTGCTCTGTGAAGATAATGCTTACTTGTTATCTGCTAGGCGACAAAAAGGAAAAAAATAGAATGAAGTGTGTGTGTGTATATATATATATTTGGTTGGATAGATGTGAGTTTGTGACCCTGGGTTTCATGCTTTAGCAGTCGTCAGAGTTTGTCTGACGATCGCTAAAAGTGTGAAAACCCAGGTCACAAACTCACATCTATCCAACCAAATATGTTAGCTATCTCTGATATTGAGCACTTTCTAATAAGTACCATATATAATATATAAATAAATAATTATATATATATTTATTTATATTTATATACTTTTCACATATATATATATATATATATATATATATATATATATATATATATATATATATATACTGGGTGTAACAGTGTAATTGTCATCCCATAAAAAAACACTGAATTAATTGAATTTCTTTTTTCCAGGTTTTCAGATAAGATGTTTAGCCATCTTGACACTATTTGTCATAAGAATCACTGAAAAATCCTTTAAGTTATTCAGCTAAAAAGAGAACAGGTTAAAATCATTTTGTGTCAGTCCCACTATGTCTTCCCAAATGAGCAATGGTCAGAGGAAAAAGATCATTCAGGCCTTCAGTAATAGTTGATATGCTGTAAAACAAACCAAACCATGGAAGGGAGATTTTAGACAATGGTTGAGATTAACAAGAATGCTATGCAGCAGGTTATAGCAATTCCAAAAGAACTTGTCAGATTCTTTTGGAAAGAGGAAAAGATATTAATTGTACTCTAAAGTTACCATCACTCTAGATAGGCTATTTTTTGTTAATACAAAATAACTGGATCATTTCTGGTCAGATATTGTATATGTTAAAATTACTATGAAAGTAACAGTTCACAGTTGAATTGGCTTGATGTATCTATAAGTTCTATGCTAACAGTTTCTTTTCTTGCACTTCTTGTTTGTAGAACTCTCTTCCAACTTGATGCTCTCAAGCCAACTTTGATCTTCAAGCATTTAGATATAATGACAATTGTCTTTGTGTTTATTCTTCTTTTATTGTTCTAGATCGTAAATAATGTTTCTCTTTTTCTTTTTTTTATTCTTTCACACTTGTGTTTTAGTGGCTTTAATGCCCTTGGGGTGAAATGATTTAAAATATATATATATGTATGTATAAAGGAAAAAAGACTATAGGAAAATTGTATGTAGTTTTAGCCAATGCGTTTCATCTAATGTGGGTTTTTTTAAGGTAAAAAACAAAATAAACTTATTGAAAAAAAGTATCTATAAACAAAAGACAAAATGTTGTTAGTAACTAGAAGAATTTAGAAATGCTATTATATATTCATTGAGTCAACTGAAAAATTACATCATTTACTTTGTATGTTTGAAGAGAATTTTTTCACCTGAAGAAATATTGTTTGTATTGTTTTGTTAACAGATTCAGCTGTTTTCTTTTGATTTCTTGATATATTTGTTGTGTACATTGGCTTGGGAGAGTAGAGGTTCTGTTAGGAAAGGTGAGATACTTTTTGTTTGTAGATATTTTGTTTCATTAATTTCATTTTGTTTTTTGACTTGAAAATGTCCACATGTTGGCTAAAACTGCATGCAGTTTTCCTATTGTCTTGTTTACTTTATACATATTGTCTTTTTTCAAATTACAAATTATATATATATATATATATATATATATATATATATATATATATATATATATATATATAATGTGTGTTTATGTGCATGGATTGGTGCTACTGTTTAAAGAGGAGATTCTAAAATGTACTATATTTGATTACCCTGATGTTAGTACAAAATATATCTATTTTATTAAATATATTTATTTTTGCAGATGGCCTGAATGAGGCAAGGGCAGTGTGCCATTTGTACGTGCGTCTGGTAACTGATGATATGCTGCGTCACAGTGTGACCATTCGTCTCAACAATATGACCAGTGAGGCATTTCTTTCTCCACTTTTCCGTTTCTTTATCAATGCCTTGGCAACCATTTTGCATACAGACGAAAAGAACATTTTTGTCATCAACGTACAAGATGACACTGATGTCCCTGCTCAAATTCTAAATGTCAGTGTTACTGTCCATTCGGGAATATCAAATGGAAAAGATGTTTTTCTGACACCACAGTATCTTCGAGAACAAATTTACCTTCAGCGAGCCATGCTGGCAAATCTATCAACCTTACAGGTGAGTTGGATTATTTTATTTTATTTTATTTTGCTCTCTGACTTAAGTCATGTTTATGAAAATCATTTTATACATTCATATTGTAATAATGTTCTCCATATAGTATCTTCTAATGATTGTAGTACTTATGAATGTTTTTAAATGCTGGTGGTCGGGTTGCCCATTGTGTTGCATTTTAAAGCATCATAATTGACAATTTTAAGCTTTATTTCAAAGGACCAATCACCTCCCATAAAAAGCTTGAATCACTTTCAGACAGTGAAGTTAAATATTGTTTTGTTTCCAACCACATTCCAAATTCTGCCTGAAGATTCTCCAACTTTCAGGCTCAATTATGGATAATAATTATTCTGAATGGTACTAATATATATATATATATATATATATATATATATATATATATATATATATATATATAATGGCTATAATCACTTTATAATATCCAAAAGAATTAAACCATTTTGATAATTTAATAAAAACATTTATCTATTAAGATATTTCCAGATTGAAATTCTGTTCTCATCATATTTCTGTTCAGAAGTCTGATGCTTTGTGTCATCAGTTATGTTATGGTTTCTTAACCACATTCAAACTGAATCACTGTAGTCCCAAAGATCCAATGGAAGATCTATCAAATTTATGACCTGAAGATTTGCCACATTTTTAAATTCAAGACAATTTCTTTGGTCAGAATAAATTGTGTTCATCACCTAAGCATGAAACACTAACACCACTGGATTTTTACCTCAGTATCCACTTTTATATTTATATATGCTCTCTCTCTGATATGGAGCACTTTAAGCCATAACTATAGCATACTTTAAAACTATTTTTTTCATATATATATATATATATATATATATATATATATATATAGTAAAGGTAACAAATCCATTGGTATATAATCCAAGTGGATCCTAGTAATATAAAATATTAAAACTGATCCACAAAAAGAGCTGAATGTATTTATTATACAGAGAAAATAAATAGTAATAAACCATAAAATGCCAAATTACCTTATATGGGGTATAAAGCTATTTCAACTGACAAAAACTTCACCAGTCTTATTCAACCCCAGTATACAGACTGAGTTCTCGACAGAATTTCTGAAATCCCACATTAAGCACTAACATTTTCTCACATTCTCTTGTAATGTGTGTAGATAAATACTTACACAAAGAATAAATCTATTATAAATCTTTTCTTACAATATAAGGTTATAATTGTTTTATTTTATTATTATTTGTCATTGTTAATCACTTATTGTGCCTAATCAGGTCTATGGTAGAATGAATCTTCTATATGTCACATGATTTTTATTACAATACTGCCCATAAATCTGTTGGGTTTCTTTTAAAAGCAATTCATGATACAAAATGATGAGGTAACAATATTACCAAAATTTATTATTAATTACATATTTTAATTTTTATTTAAAGAAAGTAAAAGAAGGTTTATTGATTCACTGGGCTTCATAGTTAAAAATGCATAAAATTTTGGAGTAATAGCTTAAAAAAGGTGGAGTCTTTTTCAAAATAATAAGTATATTTTTTATTATACATACTTGTTTCTTCTTTACATTTATTTCAAAATACATAATTGCAGCAAATCACTGTGCATCTATTTATTTACCATCAAGTCATGTGACATATATAGCATCTTCACCATTCAAGTAGTTATATTAAAAAAATGTTGTAAGGTAGTCTAGCAAATTGTATAAATATATATTGTATTCTATGTCTTTAAATTTATTTAATTTATTATGAATGTTTATTTTTTACACATGTAATAGTTGGAATATAATTATACAAGTGTTTGTTTATATACATGGATTGATATAAGAATGTGTAGCAAAAACAAATATGGAATTTCCTATTAAAGATGCTGTAAAAACAGAAAAATGGTTTTAGCTCAAGAATCACTTGTCCAATTTTAATGAAATTTGGGACTGCACTTGGCAAGAGTTCAAGGTACAATATGCTTCTATACTGGTTGGTGTATTATTTATCATTTAAGCTGTATCTTGGAGATACATATACATACAAGATTAAAGCTTTAGTATTATATAGATATTGTTTAGTTTTATTTGTTGTTATTATTGTTAATCTCTTATTGTGCTTAATTTTATAACTTAAACCATATAGTCTATATTGTGCTTGGTGCAATTTGCAAGATTCTTGGAACATGTCCCTTTAGTGGGTAGATATTGTACACTTTAGATCTGAAAGCATCAATATGCTTGTAAAATTTAAATGCACATGCAGAGAGAGAGAGAGAGAGAGAGAGAGAGAGAGACTCTTTACCTAAAAAAAATCTTTAAATAAAATTACACCTAATATTCATTATTCAGTAGAAATTAAAGAGGCATAATAGGATTCTAAAGTATATCTTCTGTTTGACCATTTGACTAACTTCATAGAAAGTAAAAGAACATAAACTCAAAAAAAAAATGTCAGTACAATTCTGATAATATATAAATAACTGTTATCCAACTAAAAATTCTTTAAGTTAACATGCTTTTATTATCCCTGTAAGTAATACTAATAAGCTACAATATCTGACATTTGGCTTTGTATCTTTGTGCCTCTTTATTAAGCAATACCATGCATGTCAGTCAAATATACCCTTCTTAAAATTAAAAGAAAATTAATGTAAACATGCGGCATATGAAATGTACAACAGAATAGTAGCTAATTTATCAATAAACTACATACTGCAAAAATGACTAAGATGTTTAAGATAAAGTAGTATTAACGAAAAAGCTCTTAATAAAATTATACTATAATAATAATTATACTAATGTTAACTTCACAAACAAAGAAAGAACTGTACCAAATAATAGAAACCACATCACTTGATGACTTGCAACAACTAAAATCGATATTACATGTAACTTGAAGAGAAAATAATGATATAATCAAAATGTTGACATTCCACTCTACTTCAGATAAAAGATTAGGAAAGAAAGTGCCATCATTACTGGAAAGAGTGATAATAGCTACTGTGCTTGAGAAATCTATTTTCTTGAAAAACTGTTTTAAGAAAAATTTTGTAAATTTCAACCAAAAGCAGTATTGGCTGCTCGGTTAATGAATGCTGAATGTTTCCTTGTAAGGAAATGGCTAATATTACCTAACATTGAAGTAATATTGACTTAAACTGAAATTGAATTTCTTCTGCAAACTTGACTGAATTCAAATGTAAATTCATTCAGTTAATTAGTAGCAAATTTCATGAGATTTAATATTGATGCCTTAGGGAATTTTCTAGTTTTTCTGTTTTCATTTTATCAGATTAAATATTGGCTTAAGTAGAAGAATTGATAATTGTGAGAGATTTTATAACTTGAAGTTATTTGCTGATAACACAATGGCTGACCAAATAACAAACACATTTGCTAATGCATGAAAAGATACCACAATTCAAATTCCAAATAGAAAATGCTATTTTGTTTGAATTTCTGAAGTGGAAAAACTTGGCAGTCTCTAAAGAATAAATTTATATAAAAAAAAAATTTTAAATCTTGAAATTTTGTAAAAGATGGGCATGCTAAAAATATTAAGATAATAAAGTAATTTTATTTGAAGAACACTTGAATGTTTTTAAGTTTATGTAATGCTCTACACATAGTACCTTTTGAATGATCCCAGTTTAAGTCATCTTGGTTATAACTTGTAACATAAAAAATACAATATCCTGTTCAAGAACTTAGAATAATTCTTTGCATTTATTTTGGCCTCATCATCAAGATTGACGGATTGAATTTTACTAACAACAATACTAGTCCACCTCCTCACTGTTATTTTCTAAGCAATGTTGGTTGACAATTTCTTTGAAAGACCCTCCTCTAGCCTAACTATCAGGTCCATCCAATGTAGTTCTGCATTCATCATTATAATTTCTATTGAGAAATCCATTTTTATGTACTTTTTCATCTAACTTATACATTTCTCTTTGTGATGTCGACTTGAAAGTAGTACTTTGGTTGCTTTAGTTGTGGGTGTTCTGGTAAGTGTGTTGGCCTTGTAATTTTTTTATATATGTATTTTTAGAGGTTAAAATGGTATCCTCAAATCACAAAGAGGATTATAACATTACAAACAAAACCATATATTAGATACCACGAAATAAGCATAGCCAAAAACAATAAAATGCTTTATACATTTCAGAGAAATGATAGAATATTTAATATATATGTATATATATTTTAAAGAACATCAATGTATACAGAAATAAAGAAATTTTACTTATGTTGGTAGCAACATGTTTTATCTGAGAACTGACCAGGACATCTGTCTCATCTGGCAGTTGAAAAACAAAGAGAGAAAAGTTTTGATTATTGTTTCATTTGGCAGTAAAACACTTGTTCTGATGCATCATGGGAGTAATTTATATATATTAAACTATGCTTTTATAATCTTTTTCTTTAGTTATTATTAATTACCATTCTTATCTGTATTTTAAAGTATTTTTATTGCTTAAATTTAATTTTTCTTTTATTATTAATTGTTAATTATTTTGATTCCAGACTACTACATAGTCAAGTAATAAGGGTTAGGGATTATTTAGTAATTTGTTTGTTGTTATCACGACACTTTCATATCTTTAGCCAATGTTTTTAATATTCTGCACCTTTTCTATGTTTATATCTGTAGTATCAGCTTCCTCAAATGTTTTTCTTCTTCACCTGTTCACTTTTTTGCTTATTACCTTTATAATTTTTCTTAAATCACTTTTTGTGACATTTTCATAGCTAAGCTTTTTGCTTGGTCTTGAAATGTTTTCAATTTCTTTTTTCATTGCTCTTTGATCAACTCTTTCACAATTTTCAACATTGTGCTCATATCACAAGTTATTACTTTATAATGTCTTGTTGTCTTTTGAGGTTTGTTTTTCTTATGACCCATAGTGATCTTCATATATTGGAAATGAAAAAAAAATAAATGTCAGTACGGTTACTTGTGTGACAGACGTGTGTGTGTATGTGTATATATAATGATAACATTTATTTTTAGTGGATACTCATATTTGAGTATACGCTCTGTTTATTTATTAAACAGTATATTTATTTTCATCTACCAGATTCTACTATTTGAGAAAATCTTATTAAAGAAAAATGCGTGCTTTCTAGCAAATTTGAACCTGCAACCTATTGGGCAGAGGGAACTATTGTTAGATCCAATGTCCTTTCAGCCACAAAGAACTTTTGCTAATAAAGCAAGGCTGAATATTAACTTTAAATGAAATCCTTCTCATCATAGATTCTCTAAATTTCATATCTCCTCATTTTTGCATCCAAATGTAAACAAAGCAATTCCTAAAGAAGTAATAGATTATTATTTATTAAGCCGACAGATTTTATCACTTTTGGATTAATAAATAAAAAGTTCATTACTTCTTTAGAAATTACTTTGTTTATGTTTGGATATGAAACTGAGCAGATATGAAAGTTTTGAAAATATTTAAAAAATCTATTGCTTCTTTAGAAACTGCTTTGTTTATGTTTGGATACAAAACTGAGCAGATATGAACATTTTGAAAATATAAAAAAATCTATTGCTTTTTTAGATGTTATGATAAACAATGATTGAGTTGCATAATAAAAATTTAGACTGCCAAATAAGTTATTGTAAATATTTCTAATTAAATACTATATTATAAGCTGAAATTCACATGGTATATTTATAAGATGTACATAAATATATCTTCATTGAACATAAAATAAGCTGCACAAATGGTAGTTTTGCCCAATAGTGAAAATATCTATAAAACCAAAATAGTAACCTAAAAACTCAAATCATGATCTTAAATAGCCTTGTCAGATCAAGACTTTTAGATGGATGTCATGTATGGTGCCAAATTTGTTCAGAAATATCTAAACTGTCAGCTATATACAATCACTTTCTCAAATCAGTGATTAAAAATGTCTTTGAGTGAATGAAACCTGTAGGTCTGTGTGAACACCATTCTTTGAACCTTGTGTACTGGTGCTACAGAATCCCAAACCAAGAACTGTACCAAATAACAGAAACTGCGTCACTTGAGGAATTTCAACAGCAGTAATAACTGAAATGGATAGCACATGTAACTCATAGAATACTGATGTAATCTAGAATTTGACATTCCACATTACTTTAAACAAAAGATTAGGAAGGAAACCCCCATCAGTATTGGAAAGAGCAATAATGGTTACTGGGCTTGAGAACCTGAGCTTGTGCCCCAAGGCCAGATCCAAAAATAGCCCAGCCCCTGTAACCGTCAGTTGTGTTGAAATCAGTATTACTACTGATCCCCCACCCCCACTCTTCAGTGCATTGAGGGAGGTACTGTCCTAGGTAACTGTTCCTCAAGACCAGGCACCTGTCAATAATATCTAACTCTGCCTGAAGACACAGAACTGAGTTGCACACTGTCTGAAGACAGAAACACAACTGGGAGATAAAATGTAGTTTGTCTGACCAAAGACAAATACTACACTTTGATTCCAGCCTGATGGCCAGGGAGTGAAGAAAAGTATAACTCTAGTGGCCCTGGCCTCTCAGTCTATGAATGCAAAATGTTAAATTGAAAAAAGCTAACTTACCACCAGTACAGAGACTTTGTACCTGCACTGAATGTAAAGAAATCCAGAGAAAGAAAGAAAAAAGATAACTGATCATAAGGTGAATATTTAAGAATGTTACATTCTTGCAAATATGAGATTTTGCTGATAAAATTCAAATTTCTGACTGGCATATAAAAATTGCATTACCAATGAGAGAAGGTGAAATTGTTTTAGATCTTACGATCGTTGTATAGTGAAGTGCATATTTTCTGTGGTGGATGAATGGTAAGAGAATGAGTGATAGAGAAGAGGTAAGAAGCGAACATCAACAAACCGAAGAAAAAGACAGTGAAATTGATTCTCTCACAAGTGAACACAAACTACAGTTTCTTTAGAAGGAAATGGGTAATGTTGCCATTACTATTACCATTAAAAAAATGTTATTCACATTGGTTGATTAATACCTATTTTATTGTAGAAACTCTGACTTGCATCATAAATCTAATTTTGTGTGCATGCATACACACACACACACACACACACATCTACATATATATATATAATTTATAAATTCATGAATCATTCATACAAAAAACAAATATAGAGGTTAATGATTTAAATGGCGAGAATACATCTTCATGCAAACAATATAAATAAGATACATCAACCCTGGTAACATGTATATGAATGATATGATCCTGTTCATATATATATATATATATATATATATATATATATATATATATATATATATATATATATATATATATATATAATAAAAAGGTTTAAACACTAGTACCCATGGTCATAATTTATTACATTTGAATTGTAAATACAATCCAATTTATCAGACCTACACATTCAAAAAGAAATCAGAAAAAATAACTCCGGGAATAAAAAATAAAATTTAGTGAGAGTGTATGTATATATGAGAGTGTGGGACGAATGCGAGAGTAAATGAAAGCTATAGGGAGGGGTAACAGATGAGAGAAGAACAGGAAGGTCTGAAGGTGAAGGTGGGGATTAAAATTTAACAGAGAGAAGTTTTAAAAAGGGGAGTCAAAGACGGTTTAAGTGAGTGAGATACAAATAAATGCATATTCTCGGATGTCTAATACATTTCTGAATTGCTGACCTAAAATAAATTAAAGATCGACACCAGAAAAGAGGATACATTTTGTAGTGACACACACACACAATAGACGATATAATCTACTCTTGAAGATGAGAGAGGGAGAGGAAAAAAAATGGGGGGGGGCAGCTAAAACCAAAGGGTGTTTATAAAAGGGCTGCTGTGTAATCATGAAAATTTGACAAAAGTAATATCAACTACAGGTTACAAATCTAATATAAACCTATAATAAATAGCGATTATTTAATCTAGCAAGGACCTATTATTTCTATGTTCAAAAACACATACGTATACACGCATACACAACAGCATATCTTAGGCACCTTGAGGCAGTGTAATGGTTAGCAAGCTTGTCTCACTAGAACAATTACGACTGAGTAGTGAGTTCAATTCTCACTGGGTGCCCCATACTTTCGGCCTTGTGCCACATCTGAGCTATGCTTGGAAAATCTCTACACAACAATATATCTATATTTATATGTACATATATCCATATAGACATGTCTGTACACACATAACATATATATATATATATATATATATATATATATATATATATATATATATATATATACACACACACATATACATCCATACACATCTACTCCTATATAAATATATATATATATATATATATATATATATATTTACACACACATATACATACGGATATACACATGCATGCACATAAACATATATACATAAAACCTTACACATCTCCATACAATTACATACACACACCCATCTAAACAAATAAACAACATATCCCTCAATCTATCCGTCTAACTATACATACATACATACATACATACATATACACCCTATATACATATGTATACATACATACCTAAACATACACACACATATATAAACACATCTACACATATATATATATATATATATATATATATATATATACACACACATACATATCTATATATAAATCAAAAGGTAAAAGCTAAAAAATTTTTTTCAAAATCAAAAAAATTAATTAAAAAAAATTAAGGAACCATATCCATCCATATATACATTTAACGTATAAAAATATATGGGTGGAATTAAATTAATTTATACTTCAAGAACATTGAGGAAGAAAACCTTAAGAATACTAAAATTATTAAAAACCCACGGCATGATTAACGTGTATCTATCTCTTACATTTACATATATACCTAGGTATATAAATAATATCTGATTTCGCATATCAGTTATTAGGGAAACCTACCTACATACCCACATACACATATATTAACACAAGAATAAAGTTTGTTAACCCAAATTAAAAAAAATAAATGGTAAATAAATAAATAGTGCATCACATAAACATCGACAATGATACATATAGATAATCAATATATATATATATATATATATATATATATATATATATATATATATATATATATCTATCAAAGAGTTACTCCATCTTTAATGAAATGTAAAAAATTTTTGTTTCTCCACATAAATCGACTTTCCTGATTCAGTCAAAATGACTGGGAATGGACAGGTTGTTATTCACAAACTGCTTTCAAGCCGTATGTATCTGACTGAGTCATCCATTTGCGTCTTAAAAAGCACTTTGAATTTACCAAGGAAATACTTATAAATAACTCACTGAAGCAAAGCAACTACACTTATGTGTGATAAAGATGTAGGTTTGTTTTTTACACATTACAGCTTGATATCGACATTGTTAGAGATTCATTTTGTTAGAAGAGTTCAAATGATGTTGGAATGATGGAAAACTTCAGTCATTACTTATTAAAGATTTTTTACAAAAAATTATTGAAATGAAATAAATTTTATTGAAGAAAAATATGTATTTGAAAGTTTACTAAGTGTGCAGTTGTTGGTTTGCTGAAGAAGTGTGCAGCCGTTCTTGTTGTTGGGGAAGTGCGCTTCTGTCATTTTGCTGAAAAATATGGATGCAGCTGTCATTTTGCTGAAAAATATGTGACCATTGGTTTGCTGAAGAAGTGTGCAGCTGTCCTTTCTGCTGAAGATGTTTGTAGCCATCAGCTTGCTAAAATGGATGCATAGTTGGTGATTTTCCATGTAAACAGGTGATTTAGTATCTATAGTTCTAAATTATAGAAGTTATTTAAAATTACTTAATAATCTACAAGAAATAATTTGAATCACCTGCAGTTATTTTTTAAGTGTGGTACCTCAACTTTTTTGTTTGTAAACTCCTTTCTGGAATTCTTCAATTCTTTTGCCATTTTTTGATTAATAAAATATTTCAGTGATTACTAAAAGAATAATTTCATTTAAAAAATGTTTAATTATAAAGATGCATGTGTACTTTCTAAAATAAGTGAATGCAGAAAGTTTGTTCAAAATGTGTACAAAGAATAATCTGAAATGTAATGGATCCTGATCGGGCATCTCGATTTCAGTCATTTTTTCCAAATTCTGATGAACTTTTTTCCTTAGTTCCTCAACTATATGAATTTAAGTGTGCTACTAGATTGGCAATTAGGTCTCACTGTTTTATTGTTTAACTAGCTTGATACAACTGCCACTTCTTTTTCTCACACTTCTATCCTGTTGAACTCCCTTCTGATTTTTTGCTTCCCTGCCACCTACAATCTTCAAAACTTTATATGCAATGTTAATTGCCATCTTCTCTCTTCCTGAATTCTGTTCCTTTATTTCTCCTCACTAAAGTCTTCTCATTCTCTTTCACTTCCTGTAAACCCCTGCATCCTAGTGGCATTATCACCTTGCTTGAGGTGAAATGATTTAAAATTGAAAAAAAGGCCTAATGAGAGATTAAATTTTCTTAGTCTAATTGAGTCTTTCAGTAAGGAAACTTTAGTCTGAAAATGGTAAAAACTAGGCTGAAACTGAAACAGTAAAAAAGTACACTTGGTGGTTCCCCAGATAAAGGGTAAGCAAGTTTGATGAATTCTGAGAGGTACTTTTTTGTCTATGAGACTTTCAATGATCTAAGTCAGATTTTGATTTCAAAGTTTGTAAATAAACCAGGACATCTTCTCAAACATGTCCAACCACTATAATGACATTTATAGTAATAAGAAGTATGTAATAATGGGAAATCCAGTTGGATGTTGAAATTTTTATTTACATGTTGAGGTTTCATGACTTTGTTAGCATTTCCAGGAAAAGTCAGCCAAGTCCATCAACTTGCTTGACCTTTCTATTAACCTGATGAATATCCATCGCACTCCTATACCAAAAAAACAATAACATTTTTGCTCTAGTATATAAATACTTGTTAGAAAATAAAATCCTTGCATTTGCCTTGATAAAGTCCTTCAAAGGTTGAAACTCGTCAGCTAAGTTTTCCTTTTGTCGTTATTCATATTGTCCTTTTACAAATACTCTGAAATTTTTACACACACCTATCTATCTATCTATCTATCTATCTATCTATCTATCTATCTATCTAAGTCCACTAATATCTAGCTAGCTATCTATGTATCTATCTCAGTCCTTTAATATCTACTAGCAGTAGAGCCCCGCGTTGCCCGGGGATGTAACAGTAAGAGATAGATCAAGTATCCACCATCATAAAGACTGAAAAATAAAATTGACAAAGATTATTGTTTAAGGTTGACGGACACGCATGTCTTAATTAGTTTTTTTTTTTTTACGAATTGGTCAAACCCAAATTCAAACAAAAACATTGTTTACAATCGTTATGAGTCTATCGATTGGTGAATAGAATTTTATTATAAACAATTGTCTTGTAAATGGAATTTTTAAAGCATTCTGAATGTAAATAAAGAAAAAAGTGTGCAAGACAATAAGAAATACTACCTGCCGAAAAAAAAAAGTGGATGTTTGTTTTATCGGCTGAAAAATCTAAGAAATCGATCCCATATATAAAGGAACACACACACACACACACACACACACACACACACACAACCTGGGTTTTTAACCTAAGTCACTCCACGGAATTGCTAAAACATAGAGCATAGTCTGATGAAAAAGACGCCAAAGTTTATAAAAACAAAATTTTATCATCAAAATGCTTATGTTTTTATGAAGAGGATAGACTAAATTTTTTTTAATTATTTTTTAAAAAATTTTTCCATCTTTTAGAATATTCTAAATTTTGATTTAAAAACCTTGTTTCTCTTTGTCGCAACAAGGGTAGTAAATAACATAGATAATTTTTAAGCGTTTTTTTGTATTTACACACATTAATTTGGAAAATCTTGCAATAATAAAAATAATTGTCAGATGTTAATGAAACTTTCAGAAACTATTCACAGATGATCGAAATTATTATAAATATGTTTTTTTTTTTTTAAAGTCATGGCAGAAATATTTTTTTTTATATTTATTAACACCCCCATAACTAATTTTATGAAAAACTCTAGAAATTGAGACCATCGGTTTTAGTGATTACAATAGTTAAAAAGCACAAGGCTTTGAAGAATGCAAATCATGTTTTTTTGTTTTTTTTTGGCCAACGTACCTGAAAATCAGCTGTGAATTGTAACATACAAAACTCAATAAAACAAATATATTATTTAGTTTCAAATGCTTTTATTTGTTTTAATTTGTTTTTATGAATATGGACAATATTTTCTGAAAGCAAAAAATTTTTTCAATGAAAATTGAATTTTTAATACAATTATTTGTTATTTCTTTAATTTTAAAAGATTTTTAAAAATGTTTAAATTGAATTTAAAAAAATATTTTAACATTAGTTAAAACTTAAAAGCAACATCAACCTTTCAAAATGTCCGTGTGAGATTGTCATTGTCTAGCTTTGAAAAAATTTAATGTTTCAGATTAAATTAAGAAATGTTTTTGTGTTTATAGTCGGAGGGTAATTATCAAGTACGGAAGACCAACCAGAATACAATTTAGTTGCATTATTTGAGTTCAGCATTGTTCTCCGCTGTTAAGCCCTTTACTTTTGCGAAACACGTATGGAGAAGTTAATTTGAGTTTTCAATTTCAACTGAGAACGGTACCTACAAGTAACAGTATCATCATATGAAATTTAACTACTGCTAAACTTTAATTTATATGATCTTATTTTTATATTAATCTCAGTTATGACATTTTTCCATAAATGAAATATCAAAATTAATAATAAAATGAATGGAAATACAAATAACACAGTAAAATGTAATAAATGTACATAAAATTATAGTATTTTATGTACATTTTCTGATAAAATTTCATAAGAAAGGTACCTAAATTAATTAGATACCTTTTTTCTTATGAAATTTAATCTCACTATTAACAGTCTTATTTTTTAATTTCTTTTATATTTTCCATAAACCATCGTAAACGTAAAAATGAAAGCTAAGTACAAAAAAAAAAAAATAAAAATTAGAGCGCTTGAAAGTTTTCCTTAAAAGTAACAAGGTAAATAATTTGTTCACTTAAATAATTTCACTTCCTTCCATCCGTAGAAAGAATTCTCCTCCCGTAAGTTATCTAAACGTCATGAATGTGCCTTTCGTCAATCGTCAAGCGATGCGAAAGGTTATGACCTGCTTTGTTTTATTTTCAAATTACATTTTTTCGCCGCAGAAGCTAAGTTAAGCTTGGTTCAAAATATTTTAAATAAACAGTATAATTTCTGTTTTTATTAAAATCAGTTTTGAAAAAATGATAATTGATTTTTAAAAGAATATCAAAGTAAGATTTTAATCTTTTTTATCAACCAAATCGAAAAAAATGATTGAAAATGATTCTGTCCTTTTTTTTGACCAAAAAAAAACAATATTTTTAACGAAAATTTCAGACGTGCTAGGAACGATTAAAAAATATAAAAAAATACCCCCAAAATACTTTGATCTTTCCTCTTTAATAATAATATGAACATTAGATGATAAAATTTTGTTTTCGTCAAGTTCAGCGTCTTTTTCATCATGCTATGTTCTTTTGTTTACATTTTCGTGGGTGAGTTCTCCCCCTTTCATTCTCACGATGTGTCTTAATCGTGTTTTCAAAATGATTTTATTAAAAAACAACTGTATTTTTCCCATTTTCGATCCCGTTAGAACCACCACAAGGTAATTTTATGTAGTCCTGTGAAGTTTTGTTGAAATCTGCTAAAAAATGTAGGAAATTGATCCAACATATAAATGTTACACACACACACACACACACACACAACCTGCGTTTTATAATAAGATCATCTATCTATCTATCTATCTATCTATCTATATATATATATATATATATATATATATATATATATATATATATATATATATATATATATATATATATATATATATATATATATATATATATATATATATATATATATATATATATATATATATATATATATATATATATATATATATATATATATATATATATATATATATATATATATATATATATATATATTATATATTCATGAATTATTCATACAAAAACAAATACAAAGGTTAATGATTTAATTGGTGAAGAAATCCATGCAAAACAATTCAAATAATATACAAAAAACCCCGAACCTGTTTATGAATGAAAAGATGCTTGTTTTTATAAATTTCTGTTGCATAAGTTCTTATTATTTTTACAAACTTTCGTCTGTTCCTACAGACATCCTCAGGTATGGAATAGATTTTGTTCTTGTTTTTACTCTCAGTAATAAGAGGACAATGAAAATATATGTATTGTAATCTGAAAAATGCTATTAGAAATGAGTTATTGTTTTTGGAGCGTGCAGTCGCAATGCTGAGTTTGAATTTAAATTTTACAATTGTGCGTTCTTGTACAAATATGGTGATAAGTGAATTCTTTTTTACTGGTAAATTTTCTGTCAAAGTGGCATGAACTATATTGTTCAACAATTACAGTAATGTCACACTTATTATCCAAAAGTCGCACTTGGATCAGTTATTTAAATTTCAATAAAGGTGCAAAAATAACAAAATATGAACTTTGGACAGTTCATCAACAACTTCAAACACAATACTCAGCATCTTATTCAAAAATTGGGAAAAAATTGATAAAAGATAAAATAATTATAAACATGATAAAAGATAAAATAATTATATTTATTACTCGTTATATATATGTATATGTATATATAAAAATATAGTTTTATGGTATGCTATATTTATGGGTTAAAGTGCTCAATATCAAGGATATTTATTAAACACAATCTTCAGCTGAAGATTGGGTTTAAGCATGAGACTGTCACTGCTGGGTGTTGACTTTAATGTGTGTGTGTGTATATATATATATATATATATATTATATATTTTTCAAAGAGGATAGAATCCAGCTCAATGTCCAGGACAAAGCAAGAATATGATATAAAAGGCTCAAACACTAATATTCCATGGTTACAATTTATTACATTGGACTCGTAACCACAATCCAAATTTGTAGAGCTGATGAATTGGATTGTGATTATAATTCCAATGTAACCAAATTATAACCATTGAATATTAGTGTTTAAAGCCTTTTGTATTCAATGGTTATATCCTCTCAAAAAAAATATATATATATATATATATATATATATATATATATATATATATACACACACACACACACACACATTGAAGTCAACACCCAGCAGTGACAGTTTCATGTTTAAACCCAATCTTCAGCTGAAGATTGTGTTTAATAAATATTTTTGATATTGAGCACTTTAACCCATAAATATAGCATACCATAAAACTATATTTTTATATATACATATATATATATATATATATATAACGAGTAATAAATATGAGTTTTATACATGCGTATCTATAATTGTTGCAAACAGTTTGAACATAATCTCAGTGAAATCTGTAGTAGCCACTGACAAACGGCTTATATGAGATTATCCAGGTCATCCTCACAGTGGAATATTGTACAGACAGTGCTCAAATGTCTAAAATCCAATGTTAATCTCTTTCTTTATTAATCTATAAATCCTATAATTAGCAAAAAGCCTGCCACAGTGATTGACTTCTCAGTTCAATCTTAGAATTAATATACTCAATTTTAATATACTCTAATTCTGTTTAGATAGAAAAACTGCATCTTTATCATCAAAACAATCAGTCAATGTCTAATACCAGATTATCAATACAATCTATTGAACATAAGAAAAGTTCTTAGTCTGACCAAGAAGGAATAAAAAAAAAAATTCTGTTTGTTTTTTTGGGGATCAGATTTTTGGAAGTTGGTTTGGTTGAGAACTTTTCAGTACCTTTTTGTACTTAAACCATCAATCAATCAGTTAAGTGCCATATGTGATATACACTTGGATCTCTTTTGATTCAAGACTGATGAGGCAGAAAATTTTTCTGCATTACTTTGTCGTTTCTTTTTGTGGTAGAATGGTTGCCAAATAAGGACCGAGTCTACTCTGCTATTCAACCCTTAGCTGGGTGAAGAAGAGATGGATCCTTACCTTTCCCAGGGGTAGTTGCACATAAGTGAATGTTATGAACCTTACTGGAATTTGAACTTGGCTCTCCAATTTCTCATTCCAAGTGAATATCCATTACACCACACACACATCCTCTAATTAAGCTAGAGTTACCTTTAAGTTACCTTTTCCATGCCTGAGTTATTTAAAAATTTAATACTTAAATTAAGTCACCTTGAGAAAACAAGAAGAAAAAAAACTGGAAGATATATTTAGGCAGCAAGTATTCATTCAAACAAGTTAGATTAAAAAGAACTGACAAAGTCTGTTTATTTTATCTTTTATTATGTTTTTCCCAATTTTTGAATATGATGCTGAGTATTGTGTTTGAAGTTGTTGATAAACTGTCCAAAGTTCATATTTTGTTATTTTTGTTCAAGTACTTTTAACTTTTGAATTCATTATCAAGAACTGGTATGGTGTCTGTGTGATAGTTAGAATTCTTTTGTCTGCTTCCTGGTATTCTTTGGGAAGCTGGATGTTTGAAATGGTCTAGTAGGATGGCTATTGAGAACGAGGATGCACAAAAAGAATGCAATTTATTTATTTATTTTCTTGTATTTAAAATTTTACTTTTATTTTTTATTATTATTATAATACTGATAAAATAAGCGCGCACATAAATTATATTTGTACAGACTCCTGCCCAATAGCTGTTATAGATGATGTCATTCTAGACAATTTCAAATGTCCAGCTTCCCAAAGAATACAAGAATGCAAACAAAGAAATTCTAACTACCACAGAAACACCACATTGGTTCTTAATAATGACTGGAAAAGTTAAAACTACTTGATACTTGAACAAAAAAATAGCACAATATGAACTTCAAACAGTTTATCCACAACTTCAAACACAATACTCAAAACCTTACCCGAAAAAAAAAAAAAACAAAAAAAGCAAAAAAATGGAACAGACGGACCTTGTTAGGTTTTTTTTAATCAAATTTGTTTGGATATATATATATATATATATATATATATATATATATATATATATATATATATATATATATATATAGCATTACTCTTCAAGTAAAATTGAATTGAGTTATATGAGTTGCTGGCGTATTTCATTTAGAGAAAAATGCTAAAATTCCCTTCTTTCCATGTCGTGCGACAATGGTCTAGAGGTAAGAGATCTGACTGATGTCAAATCAGTTGGGTTTCAATCTTGGTTTGAAGCAATTGAATGTCTAGGCACACTGAGGAGACGTGTTACAGTAAAACAGTCTGTCTGTGGATGACTAATATATATATATAGAGAGAGAGAGAGAGAGAGAAAGAGAGAATATTTAAAAAAAATATATTGAAAACGGTTTTACATAAGGTATATAATAGATTCATCCCATCCCTAACTTCTCTTTAATTAAAAACAAATTAATACCTAACACTAGAGTCACACAACTTTTATATATTGTTCTATTTTTTCATTAGTTCTTGTTGTTAATCTCCTCTTGGGCGTAATAAGATCAACAGTAAGATGCTGTGTGTTGAAGATTGTCAAAGGTAATTTTTCAACCATTATATATATATATATATATATATATATATATATAGGAACAATTTGAACAAGTGAATGATGATTACAAAGGATCTCAGCATTTGAACTAGTGGGTAAAGAGGGCTACACATGATGGACATGCTACAGAATACTCCACTTAAAATTATAACAGTCAGTGGCAGTCCATTGCAGTTTCATAACTGAATTCTGTATGTCTCATTCCATATGTACTGCAGAGGAAGGTCATGAAATCAACTGTGTGGATCACTTCCTGGCAAGTTGAGGTCCACCTTAAACAAATTCACATCATTGACACTTTTTTCTACTTTGATTTTCTTCAACCGACTCTTGCAAAGCCTAGAGGATGGATGACTGGAACAAACTTTGGTGAAACTGGAAGTTTCTAGTCCTAAAGAAGCACATTGGCGGTGAATGTAGTCATCAACGCCATCATCATAAAGGAAGTGATCAGTAAAGAAATTAAATTCCTGGATATGAGATAAAGCTGACAATAGTTGAGAAAGATTGTCCACATATATTTCTTACAGAATATAAGTAAAGTAGGCTGAGAGAAATTTGAAAAGACAATAATAATAATAGTAATATATTGTATATTATTAGGCCATTATAGACAATAGATGCATGTGAAAAATATTAAAAGTTCAGAATTTTTAGACACACTTATATGCTTTCTATAAATCCTAGGCAATAATAAAATGAATTTGGACTTTTTGGTGGGAAGAAATCGTTGCTTCAGGCTTGTTTAGATTTCTTTATTTATTGTTTTTATATTAAAGGATTGTGAAAAAGGGATTATTTCAGTTAGTCTATATTGTTTTAGTCGAGCTGGGGGATCTAAAGTCAATTTTTGTGATTCCCCAATCCCACCATCTCTGGTAGGTGTGGGATTTTCGCATTTATTAATGTGTCTGAATGCATGTCTGATACTGTCCTGTGTGAATAATTTATTTAACTGATTAAAATAAATCTTGTACTTTTTGGCTTGTTGGCTGCCATGATGAGGGTTTGTGGGGCAATTGTTGATGCGTCTTTGTTGAAACTGTATATAAATTTCTATTAAAAAAGATTGTGCGAATTTATTATAAAAATAAATTTTAACCCTGATTTTCAGTGATTTTTTTTTTTTAATTAGAAGTTACAATTAGACTAGAGTCAAACATTATCAGTACGTTGAAATGGTATGTTTAGATAAAATATTGATGTTGTTGTCGCCAATAGTTTTCTTGTGGTTATTAAACAGAATTCTGTACCAATTTCACTGATATAATTTCCTGCATTGCATTTGTTGCAAAAAATTAAATATACTTGAATTGTCACAAGTCAAGGGAGAAGGTTGGATTATTGTGTGAGTGCTAGTTGGGGTAAAAATATTATCAGTGATATTTATAAAAACTTAGCATCAGAGTTTATTATATGTTATATTTCCATAGTGAGTGGATGATTTGAGTAGTCTAGATCAGTTTTTCCCAACCTATGGCTGCATGGTTGATTTCAGCTGAGCCACAGAAATTTGATAATTTTTACTTGGCATAAAAGTTAATTTTTTATACTATAATAATTTCATAGGTGACAGAAAAATTCTGGATTCAAAGTGGGCCATGAGCTAAAAAAGATATTGGGAATCATTGGTCTAGTGGTGTAAGGAGTGATTATAAATTTTGAGGTTGTCACCTAGTGTTAAGTGGGATTTCATAACAATTTGATTAATTGTGGGGTCAATTTTTAGGTACTGGAAATCATTTTGTAAAATAGGTGAATGTTGTAATTAAAATCTAAAACCATAGGAATTCTGGAACTTGTCTTATTTGTTTTGGAGATTAGAAGAGTGTCTGTTGTGTTTGGAAGTCTTAGTGATTGATTTTTTTGTGTGTGTGTGTGTGTGTGTGTGTGTGTTTCATGAGGATAATTTCTATTGAGAAAGTGATCAATTAGATGTTCTATGTGTTTTTTGTAATTTCTGTGGCCATAACAGATGCATTTTATGCATAAACACTGGCTATAGATTATTGATATTTTTAGGTTGGTAAGATGGCAGCTGTGAAACTTTAAGTAGCAATGAGCTTCTCTGGGTTTAGTATGTAGTGATGTGAGAGATGTGGTTGGTGTTTAGACATACTTGTAAGAATTCAACTTCATTTTATTTTTCATTGAGAAGGAACAGAGTAATGTCCCAAAATTAGAATTTTTAACATTTTTCTCATGCTTCTATTTTGTCTCATGGCTGAATAAATTAATGTTGTTAACTGGGGCAAGGAATTGTTTGTTAATTTTAACACTTCCAAAATGAAACTGTTCTTTTTTAATTGTTTGATGCTATGGCTAATACTAACCTCCAAGAGAGTAATTCATTGCACTTTCTTGAGTTAACATTTCATGCTAAAATGAAGTGGTAAGATTATATTGAATCAATTGCTAGGTCTATTGCTAGGAATGTTTGTTCACTGTGTCGTGCTAGATAATTTTTCTCACCAGAATCTATCTTCAGTATCTGTCTATATTTCTGAGATGAGGTATTATGTACATTATTTACATTATTCAGACTGTTGTACGCTCCGTCCTTCTTCAGGTGGTTGGAATGTCGAACTTAACCCTTTATTTTGCTCACTGGGGTAGACTGTTCTAGTTCCACGTGCCATATTTAATGGATGTCAGTTATCAGTTATCTCCTGTTAATTTCCCTCTGAAAGTTCTCCACTGCCTTAACCAGGTATTGAACTCACACTCTTTGGGTCCTGTCACTGGATCTAACCAACGCCATTATCCACTGTGTCATGTATCCTTGAGGACATTCCAACCACCTGAAGAAGGCCAGAGCATACAACAACTGAAACATTGTAATAAATATGATGACAAAGATGAGGACAATAGTCCGAATAATGTAAATAATGAAGAATCTATCTTATAAGTCCATGTTTTGAATATTGCTGACACATCTGGTTTGGTGCTTCTGCTATGTATTTAAAGCTTCTTAATAAAATGCACAGAAGAGTTTGTGATGTTATTGGTCCTGACCTGGCATCTTGACTTCAATCACTTTCCCACTGCTAGTGTAACATAGTTTCCATGTACATTTTCTATACATACTTTGATGGTAATTGTTCTGATGAACTTTCTGCTATGGTACCTAGACTTTATGAATTTAAATGCAGTACTAGATTGGCTACAAAGTCTCATCCTTTTACACTTGAAATGGCTAAATGCAACTGTAAGTTCTATTCTAACAGTTTCTCTTCTCACACTTTTCATTCTTGGAACTCTCTTCTGGTTTCTTGCTTTCCAGTCAAGTTTGCTCTTCAAAAATTTAAATGCAATGTCACTTGTTATTTTGTGTCTTCTTAATTCTTGTTCTTTTATTGTTCTCTCTACTTAATAGTGATTTTTACTCATATTCTTTCCTATTCAGTAACACCTTGCATCTTCAAGGCTTTATTGCCTTGATTGCGGTGAAAAAAAATTCTATCATCTCATCATCCTACTATACGTACATATTAGAACTCAGTGTCATTTGGTTTAGCACATCAACCAAGACCTTTGAACATATTTTTTATAGATAAGGGTGACTGCTGTATAGCGTTTTGTTAATGTCTGGTTTCAGGTATCTGCTGGGATTGGGGGGAGTTTTGAAACTTGTTCCTTGTAGATAAGAAATGACTATTGTATAAAGGGTGTAATTTTATCTATGTTTTCAGACATCTACTATGAATATTTCAATGTATTTTCCTGTAGATAAGGGGGGATGAGTTACTGTAAGGATTAAACAACCAAATCAAAGATTATTGCAGCAATCTTTTGAAATGGATGAAATGAAGGGCACACACACTGAGGCATTTGCAAAATGAATACTTGTCATGTTTAACACTTTTCTAAGGAAGTTTTTTTTTATAATTCTGTTTGCTCCTTAATTAGTTATCACATATGTTACAGCCCTGAAAATACCTGATAAATAATGGACTATACTGTATCGATCGCAAGGGAGGGAAGATAGAAGAGAGATTCTAGATGCTGTTCAATTTCAGTGAGAGAAAGAAGATGGCAGAAGTGATACTGCTCTCAGGTCTTTAACGCCTGTTTTAGTGAAATTAAAAAAACTTGCCAATTTCCAATCTTTTCATTTAAACCCTCTTACGTCTTTAATGACCTTTTATTCATACTTATGATTGTTATTGCAATAATTCATTAAAGTTGTTAAGCTCAAATATTTAATGATGCAATTGGCGAATTTCCACAGGCATTTTATTGTTGTGGAACTTCCAAGGATCTTATTCAGTCATTAAGAATTGATTCATCAAAATATTCAAATAGCAAAAATCATGAAATTTTTGCAGGTATTTCTCGTTAAAATAAAAACATTAACATTTATCAGATCTTAATTGCTTTGTGCAGTGCAGTAACAGAAAAATGTTACACCCAATGTACAGGGTGCGGTGGGTAAATTGTCGCCATATTATATATATTTTTCATTTTGAGTAAGTACATTGTTTGTTTTTGATTTTGTCAACTGCACAATATAGCGGAGTCAGTTGTGCACTGTCTGTGAGAAAAAGAGCACCATGATGCAATTCACTCCATCAGAAATTTGGAAAAGGCATGTGGTACGACTTGGCATTTGCACGGGAAGCCCTAATACGAACATTTCAGAATGTTTGAATGTCAATTTGAGGACAGTGTTGAGACAATTTATCCATCGCATCATATATATGAGAAAGATAGCAAGGGATATATAATTAGGCTGCAATAATTCAATTAACCAAATTTTATCAACTTTGATAAGATCCATTTCTTTAATTTTTTTGTTTTTTTACCACTGTTCTAGTCTGCAGATAAGTTGTCACAAATTTGCATCAAGTTTATGAAGGAAATGGGTATGACTTTTCTGTTTTGCTTAAGATCATTACTAGTCATTACTGGTGAAGTAGTGGATAGTGGCTCAGATTGAGGAATCGGAGAGCTGAGTTCGAATTCCAGTCAATCCATTACCTTCACTTACATGCTAATACTCTTGGGAAAAGGTATGAATTCTCTTTTTCTCCCCCCCCCCCCAGCTATGGGTAAATAGCAGCTCGAACTGGGTTCTATAGCCTTGGATGGCAACTGGTCTACTGCAGAAAGAAATGGCAACCTACTGCAGGAAAAATCTGCCTATCAAAAGATACATGATCAGCTAAGGGTGTATCATGCATGGCACATAACTGACTGAATGTTATTTGTAACAAAAATGAAAAGATCTTGTGAATTTCATTCTGATATAAAAAAAAATGTTATTTTGATTTAACTATGCATATACTGAGTGAAAATTTATACTATTTACATTGTTTGAACTGTCTTTACTGAAACTTTCATGTTTCGGCCATTGTATGTTCCAGCCTTCTTCAGGTCATATTTGTTGAAATTTTGGACCAACTCCTTTTATTGCATAAGAGTAGATTGTTCTAATTTGACATACCATTCCTTTGGATATCTTGGTTTTAGTTAATTCACCGAAATAACTTTCCAAGTTTTTTTTCTACCTACTGAAGTCAGGGTTTGAGTTCACAACTCTTTGGGTCAAGAAAACATGTTCAGATGAATTATTACTACTTAAGCAGGACAATGAGGAAGTAGAATGTTAATGAAAGCATCATGATACAAAACCATTTATGCACCTAGAGAGTGGATTTAAAAAAAAAAAAAAAAAAGCAGTTCTGCAGAATCTTGTCTGAAATCTTTTTTTCCAAAACAACAATAATAATCAACTTAGTGACTACAGTCTTCACCAAATTTGTCTCAGAGTAACAAATGTTTCATCAAATGTGTTCATCGGCAAAAGGACTTTTGAAGAGTAGTAGAGTTTTATCCCTTATTTCTTGTTTAGGATTGGGTTTCTGTTTCCTTTAAAGTCATTTCTTTTTTTTTGTCAATTCCAGTGGCTACTTGCATCTTAGTGGCATTATCACCTTGCTTTGGGGTAAATTGACTAAAAAAAAAGATAAATCAATAAAGATAAAATCTATTTACAGAGAAAATAATAATAAATGCTAAACTAATTATTTCTTCTTAAAGAACCATCACAGGCAACAAATAATTGATGGGTTGCCATATCAGTGAGGGAGAGAGTGAGAGGGAACTAGAAAGTGGGAAGTGGAGGTTAATCCCCCCCTCAAAAGAAGAGATTAACAAGTGGATTAAGATATTTAGACAGTGAATTAATGAGCACAAATTAAATGGTGTCTACTTTTCAGATCTAATTTTCATTGATACCAAACTGATCTAATAGTTCTTAGTCACTTCTTGCTTTTATATATATATATATATATATATAATTGGTCCTGACCTGGCATCTTGACTTCAGTCACTTTCCCACTGACGTGACATGGCTTCTGTGTGTCTTTTCTACAAATATTTTTATGTCAAACATTTTAGTGTTTCAACTGCATAAATTTAAGTGTACTATCTAGATTAGCAACTAGGTCTCATTTTTTTACCGTTGTAATAGCTAGATGTAACCATATATTCTATTCTAATAATTTTTTAATAATTTCTCAGGGCTGACACAACTGTCTTTGTGACAAATCTAATTTTTAAATCATAAGGGTGTAGTTTTATCTAATCATTAATTTTAATTCTGATTCTTCAAGGCAGAGATAAAATTATCTCTCCATTCTTGTCCAATAAAAACACAAATCAGATCAACCTCTCAGTAACTACAGGATCTGTTTTCATAACTGTGACCCTAATCAAAAGGGTTTGTTCCTTGTTTTCATTTCCTAATTTGCTTTTGTCAACGAAAATATATTTTTTATCTAAATTCTCAAGGAAGAGATAAAATCGTTCTCCATCTGTGGGCTGAACTCTACCTAGCAAGAACACAAACCAGATCATCTGCTTGTCACAACAGGATCAATCTTCATAACTTCAACTCTCACAATGGTTCATTCTTTGTTTTTATTTCCCAATTTGTTTTTGCCAAGGAAAATATATAAAATCTTTTGTCTTAATTCCTGTTCAGTTGGACACTGTCTGTTAAAAAAGAGCACCATGAAGTAATTCACTACATCAGAAATTTGGAAATGGCATGCTGTACTGTTTGGTATTCACACTGGAAGCTCCAATACAAACATTTCAGTGTGTTTGGGTGTCAATCTGAGGACAGTGCAGAGGTTTCAGAAAGAGTTTGATGAGTCTAATACTGATTGCAAAGATACGACAGCTCAGAAAACTCACTCTGATCATTCTGATAAGAAAAGAAGTCCCAGATTTGTTGGTGAGGGTCTCAGACTCAACACAGAGGCCTACATCAAGTGCCTTGAGGAGGTAGTGCTACCCTGGGTCAAGAGGGTGGCTGCTGGGAAGACCCTGTGTCTGGTAACAGGACTCTGCACCATGCCACACAAGCAGGAGAACCCAGTCATGGCTGTGAGACAATCTCTGTGATCACATCACCCCTTACTTAAAATGAGATGTTAGTGTTATTTTCATTTTTTGCATAATTTAGATAACAATTTATTATATATATATATATATATATATATATATATATATATATAATGGAAGCAAGAAGTGAGTACGAACTATCAGATGCAGTTAGGTGTTTATGTAAATTAGATCTTTCTATATGCTTTTCAATATAATCTCCTTCCTTGTTAACTTGATTCTGTATCAATTCCATTGATCAAACATTATACAGTAAAATTACTGGATGTAAATTTAACTCGCAACTGTCAGGCTAATACTTATTGATCCACTCTTATGCATCTATTCTGAAGAAAGGTAAATTTGTATCATAAAGGAGTATTGATAAAAGAATGAAAAAATTCTCCTATAGTTTCAATAAAGTGTTCCTGGAAGTTTAATAAATGCAGGAGATGCCTGAGAAAGGCCAAAGTGGAAACAGTATGTTGTGGAATGTGGAGGCTAGACCAGGAAGGTGATTGATTGATCAGAATATCTCATGGGCATTGAATTCTGACAGTGATGGATTACCTTTGTCTAACTTTTGGATATAAGATGAAAAAAGCATGAAGTTGGCTGAGGGCTAAAAGAAATTTGGAGTGTTAACATGCTAAGGCAATGCTAAGCCAAGAAGTGGACATGAGTTCTCCTGAATTTATTCATCCTGCTACTTTCTAGAATCAATGCTGCCATGTCTGTCCCTTATATAATAAAAGAAATAAGAAAAACAAACCATCTTCTGATACAGTCGATGAAGTGGTGTTAGAGTCAAAATGGTTGAAGCTAGTGACGACATTGAATGCAACAAGTAGTTGAGAACATTGTGATAAAAACAACAAAGACAAGGAAACAAATCAGTGTATAATAGTAAGAACACCTAATTTTAGGAAATTGGACAAAAACTGAGTGTTTATGTTTAGAAATGTCCAGATAATTTTCATTTAATCAACTCACACCAAGAACCTCATGGCATGAACTGTTCAGCTAACCACTAAGCAACAAGCTAAATTCTCATTTAAAAAAAAAAAAAATTAACTATCAGTCAACCATTGTTATTATGAACAGTTAATAACTGTTCTGAATTGAACAGTAATTCAGGTATTTTATTTGAATGAATGTCATTAAAAAAGTAAAACCAAAACCTATGTTTATGACAGTCACTCATCTACCGCACCTTAGAAATATATCATGGTGGTGATCCATGCAAATGAACCTTTTGCTTGAAATCATTGAGGTGGCTGGTAATTAATAGTTGTGGGTGGGATAAGTGATTGTATTTGGATACTAATAAGAGTTATTGTAATTTACGGCTAGGGATTTTCTTGTTCATGAGTCTGTCTTGTGTATTACAACAACAAAAAATTGTGAAACAGAAAAATAAAGTTGCATGTTATTGAAAAGGAAATACTGTAACATCACACACACACACACACACACACACACACACACACACACACACACACACACATATATATATATATATATATATAGGGGATGCTGAAAGGCAATCACTCATATTCAAAAAGTGGGTTGATGAATCAAATATTGGAATCTTTTGGGTTTTTTTTTGCTTTTTTTACAGGACAATAACTTTTGAGGAACCCCTTATATATAGAAGGTGGACTTAGAGTAGGTAAACAGAAGTTTAATTATTTATATACTGACGTGACATTTTAGAGTCACAGCTACTTAAACATGCTTTGCAACATGGTAGTGTCACAATTCAGAACCAGAAGTAACTTTTCCAAACTGTTTTTTTTAACAAGATAGGGCACCTCCTCTTTATACTTTGGCAGTAAGGGACTATCTTGATCAAACCTTCACACAACGTCGGATCAGACAATTAACAGCATTGAATGGCCACCATGTTTACCTGGCTTAACAGTAAGGGACTTTTTTTTTTTTTTTTTTAGGGTGGATATAGACAAATTAAAAGAATTCATCTTGGAAGCATTTATTGACACTGATGTGGATCGGAATTTGTGATGTACTGAGTATCACAGTGCTCTGGAGATGTTTGAGGAATATTGCAAGTTTGAAAGACAATTTCAGCACTTAGAAAATTAAAGATTGTTAAACAAATGTAATTGGAATGAATAAATCTAAGTGTAATAAAATGTTTAAAAAAAGTGTATACCTATTTTTGCCCACCGTGTGTGTGTGTGTGTGTGTGTGTGTGTGTGTGTGTGTGTGTGTACACATATGTATGTTTAAGTGATAAAATGTGTCGAAATAATAAATAAAAAATCCATTACTCTAAAAATTGCTTTGTTTATGTTTGGATACGAAACTTAGCTGATATGAAATTTCAAGAATCTGTAAGAATTTTACTTAAAGGCACTGTTCAGACTTGGTTGATTGGTGACACCTTACATGGCTGTGTCAGTATAAGCACATTGGATCCAAAGATGGTTTTTCCTGCCAAGGGGGATGCAGGTTTAAATCCTACTGAAGAGTCCGTTTTTCTTTCATAAGATTTCTTGAAGATTCAAGCCAGTTGATGATAATAAATACACTGTTTAAAAATGAAAATAGAGGCTCTATTTAAATATGGATATCCACTAAAAGTAACGTTTAAGTGATTATATGATTCTATATATCAGAACAATGTTAGGCAAATGAATGATAATGTGGAAAAAAAAATTTTGTGTAAAGATTTTTGTCTTTTAAAGGGATTTCATTAGGCTAAAGTAATACTTTTTTTTTTATAGAATGATTTATGTGTAGGAGGGGGGAATATATAAAAATGCAAATGTTGGTTACAATAATGCAATAGAGAATGCTGAAATTGAAAATATTTTTTTCTTTTTCTAATGTGACATGCAGTCTAGATGATCTCATTTGGTTTCCTATATTTTTCTTTTTATTCATTTTATTACTAAGTATGCCACATTCATGATTTTAGCTATTGTTAAGGACAGGTATATTTTTGATTGTATTAGATATTCTTGTTTTTTTTAAAAAATTTAAGGATTTAACATCTAAAGTAGCCATAAGTTTATCTGTCATATTTACTCCCATTAGTTTTTTGACCAGGCTGCCTGAGTTTTTAAAATGGCTGATTGTTCTCAAGAGAGATGTCAAAACGTTTGTTATGGCTTTTGACAGTTTTGCGGGGAGCATTACTGATAACTAATATAATGGGGCATATCAGAATGCTTGTTTTGTGGGTTTTAGGTAAACCATAAACTTTGGGTATTCTAGGGTGGTATTCTATTAGTTTATACTATGACTTGTTTTCATTACTAACTTTCCTCTGTTAAATTTCTGTGTCTCCATAACTATTTTGTATTCAAGTCTTTTCTCATATGAGTTAGTATTGTTGAGTAGTAATTTAATTTTATCATTGTATGTGCTCCTATTCATGACAGTTCCATGTCCTTTGTTGAGGTTGTGATCTAAATTTCCTTATTTTTTTTTGCGAGGTTTTATAATGTTTTTAAGTGTCTGTGATAATTCTTTTGTTCCCAGAATGGTGGACCTACAATTTTGGGACTCTGAAAATTGAACAGATATGAAGCCCCTTTGCAACCAACGACAATAAAATCAAAGATCCAACAGCCAAAATGTAGACTATGAATAGATTCTGGTGAGCTGTGGGTTCACATGCTGCAAGTTTCCAAGAAAATCTTGAACTTTGACCAATTACAGGGCCATTTTTGTGGCCATATGAAATAGGTATTAGAGCATATTCTAAGGCCAACATTAATTACTTCTACCTATTGGCTTAGGATTCTATCACTAAAATTCCTGTATTTTAATGACAAACACTTAAAAAAATGATTTTGTTGAAAAATTCACTCATTAAAAAAAGTCGCTTCTGAAGCCTCTCTGATAGTAGGGACACTGAAGTTTAAGCTGCATTTGTTTCATAGTAGATCTGCCATTGTCACAGAGTTGTTGCCCTCAGCAGTTAATAATCCTTGAATGAAGTCTTTAGTAAATTCTATGTTGTTGTGTCTATGGTTTTTAATTGTGTCTACTAGGTTTCCTTTATGAATCCTTGTGACAAGTTTTAGTTCAGAGTTAAAGGCTTCCAATTTGGTATTGGAGAGTTTATATTAAATAGATTTTCTATTAGGTTTGGTCATCCAATATATTTCCATTTACTGTTGGTACATATTATATTGGTATTGTATTATATGATACAATATAATATAGTACATATTAATGGTACATTTATCAATACAAATTTGTAATTTGTTGATTTGATTGCTGCTTATATATTTTGTTTATTGTAAATGATCCATTTCGAATTTCCACATAACTCGATCATGCTGTGGTGTGAATAGAAATTTCAGATCATTTTTATTATTTAGCAACAAAATAGAATACAGAAAAATTACAGGCTTCTATTTAAGAGCAATTAAAATTTGCAGACCTCAAAATTTACATGATGAAAAGAAACACATTGGATACACATTTAAATTCTTTCAAAATCCTAATTATTTTTATATAATACTAAAAGGAAAGCTTCTCAGATTTATGAAGCTAGAAAAATAAAGAATATAAATAATCTTAATAAAACTAAACACATAATACTAGCTAACAACTTAATTGTTTTCAAATGTAGACATTATTATCTAAATATTCTTTTCTCATATGCTCACCTATGGGACTCCTTTCCAATTTGTCACTTCTTTGCCAACTACAATCTTCAAAAATTTTAATACAACATCACTCGTCGTCATTTATCTTCCTGAAACTTGTTTCTTTATTGTTCTTTCCTCACTCCTCCTCACTAAATTTTTCTTATTCTCTTTCACTCCCTGTAACCCCTTATGTTCTAGTGGCATTATCACCTCAGGGTGGAATGATTTAAAAAAATGTATAGGATTAAGAATTTACTACAAAAATGATTAAAAAAAAAAGATATCCAATCTTATCAATACTACCAATGTCAACAAAAAAAAAAACTATGTATTACACCAGTATCATCTACAAATTCTCATACCTGCTAAAGAACTGCATAAATAGTAATTTCATACATAGGACAGAGAACCACTACTCGATCTTGAAGGTTAAACTGACCCCTTTACAGATCACATCAATAAAACAGGTAGTAAGATTTACAATAATAACTGAAAAATACTTTTGAACAACATACTGTACAATATTAACTGTAAAAAAAAACTCTTAATATTAGAATCCATAAGCATAAAATCAGAGAAAATAAAACCTGCAGTTTTAAATGTAGACAAAGATTTGAGATACGTTTAGCCAATGAACAATTTTGATCATCAGTTACCTGCTCTTAATGTCACTTGCATATGGGAAGTTGACATGTTTACATAATACTAGATCTTGAAAATAACCTGAAAGATGGTTGACAGGGCTCAGTTACTAACATTCAAACAATATCTATACTCATTGAATCCAAACATGCACTCTTTCTTACATACTCTCTTATAATCTCTCTTACACTCTCTCCTACTCACTTCCCTATACTGTCTTTTGCACACTCCCTTATACTGTCTTTTGCACACTCCCTTATACTGTCTTTTGCACACTCCCTTATACTGTCTTTTGCATTCTCCCTTATACTGTCTTTTTGCACTCTCCCTTATATGGTGTTTCATATACTCTTTTATGCACTCTCTCTCACATTCTTATGCTCTCTTTCAAACTCTCCCTTATGCTCTCTTTCAAACTCTCCCTTATGCTCTCTTTCTTTTTTATACTGCCTTTTACACACACTCTTATACTGCCTTTTGCACACTCTCTTATACTGTCTTTTGCACACTCTCTTATACTTTTACAAACTCTCTTATACTGTCTTTTGCACACTCTTTTTATGTACTCTCTCTCACTCTCTCTAACATTCTTATGCTCTTTTTCAAACTCTCTCTTATACTCTCTTTCGAACTCTCTCTTATACTCTCTAAACAAACAATAAAATTCAGCTAAACATTAGAAAAAGTCCTTGTCTCTTGTTTGTAATAAAATGTATATCAATAAAAACTTATCTCTGAGCACACAAACACACACGCTTATGTACTGTGAATTGTTTTTTTTTCTCTTCATGACATTTCCAAGCTCCAGTGATCCACATCAAGCGAGTCATGTGAAAGCAATTTCAAGAAAAATGAATGAAGATCATAAATGAGATTTATTTTCTTTTGAAAGTTATTGTTTTAATGGATCATTTCACAGCTGCAGATTTCTAGTTCACTTGTTCCGTCTTAAGTGTTCCTTCTTTCTCATACAAGGTCAGTTGGCCTGTTGTAGTTAGCTTAAATAGTTTTCTCATTAGCTGAAGATCTATAAATATTTTTATTTCTGCCCATAAATCACATATATGTCGATAAGGACGATAAAAGATGTTTAAAAATGCCTTTTTTGGCAAAAGCAATTTTTGATTAACAAATAAGAAAGCACTATTTCAATTATCTATACTCACACTATTGTCCTCATCTTTGTTGTTATCACAATGTTTTGGCTATTGAGTCCTCTGCCCTTCTTCAGGCACATGTTGATCCAGCTAACCTTCAGGGAATTTTGCATTTAACTCTTTATTTAATCTAAGAGTAGGTTGGCTTCATCATGCTGTTCATATCTAGGAATTCCTCATCTGGCTCTTTAACCAGTACTACTCAGTTACAGCTCACCCTGTTTCCACTGAGCCTGAACTACCCAACTCAGAGATTGAACTCAAAATTACTGTCACCAAATTCATGAGCCAATGCTTTAATCCACTAGGCTATTGTTTCAGGACAAGTGGAAAGCTTACTGGATACTATTTTATATATATATATATATATATATATATATATATATATATATATATATATATATATATATATATATATATAATTGATCATAGGTCAATTAGGATCCATTTAAACACACATGGAAACCTACCAAATTCCATCTGCAATGTATTAGTAGAAAATATGTGGATAATAGCCTCATCCACATGTAAGAAATGACTAAAAATAATGGAAGCACTAATAATAAAAAAGAAAAAGCCAACATTCAATAACATCCACTATGAACATGGCCACAATGTTCTGATCATGTTTGTAAAATAAAAAAAAACTTTCCTTTAACTCTAGATACATACATAAAACAATATATGCATTTAGTTAAAAATAAGAAATAAAAAAAATTATCTTCAATAATGGCTAAAAGAATAGACAAAAGCACTTGAATATATAGAACATTTGAATAATTTTTACATATTTTATGTCCAGAAAAAAAAATACTTGTGTGAACACAATAAAAATTCAATAAAAAGCTTAATCACAGTACCTTGTATAAATGAGACATTGCTGCCAAATACACTATCTAACTATATATATATATATATATATATATATATATATATATATATATATATAATTCATCATCGAGTCTAGAAAAATCCTCAACAGAATGCAGAAAGCACTGGGCAGCTGTTTCATCCTATTTGGGACTCATCAGCAGTGTGCATGTACTACTGAGAATCGAACCCAGACTGTTTCAATACAATGCAAGCATGATACCAACCGGACCAATGAAGAAGAAACTGAATAGACCTGATATAGCACTGCTACTCACAAATTCTATGGTGATACTCATCCATATATTCATAACCCAACGGGTTGTGCCCCACGTGCAACGTATTTCCTTTCCCTTTAACTGCTCCATTGTTGAGCATTAGCTGGGTCAAGTAAGGATATACAAGTGATAGAATTTTGAGGAATTAGAATAATCAATATAGTAATTTATTGAGTCTAGAAGAATCTTTAACAGAATGCAGAAAGCACTGAATGGCCATTTCATCCTATATTTGGGACTCATCAGCAGTGCACATCCACTACCAAGAAT
>CAHIKZ030001228.1:42500-57500 GCA_903632075.3 Acanthosepion pharaonis
CTCACTGGAGGTTCATGCATTATTTCTGATCCAAACTGCTTGCTGATGGTTGTAAAATGGCAGTCAAAGAAATTTCAGCAAAAAGCGACTGAAATTAAGATGGTAGAAATACTAGTCAGAAAGTTAATCATAATTATAAATTTAGCACTTTGATGTTGAATGTATTAATTTCAAATTTAAGTTCTATAAATCTCAGTTTAAGATAAGTTATAGAAGAATTCTGTTTACATTTTAAGAAAGTGTGTTTAAACTAAAATTACTCTGGACATTAAGAATGAGATTAACAGATAATCTTGGTGGGGTTATCATGTGCAGTGAAGCTAAAGAAGAAAGCTCTATAAACAGAAAATCCAAAGAAATTATAAATTTCCTTGAGCTAAACCTCAGTATTCAGCATTAGCCAGCTTCCAAGAAGAAAGAGAGTAAACCCAGTTTTTTTTGGTTTTTTTTTTTTCTCTCACTGTTTTATCAGTGGGGCCATTTTTAACAGAAACTATAAAGTGAATTGACCCTTAACCCAATTCAGTCAAGCTGTGTGTTTTGGGCAAGTTGTTCAATTTAAAATAAAAATCCTAAATTCTTGTCAGTGATACCCACATATTATGCATGGTAATTGTAAGAAAAGGTTCTTATCAAAATAAAAAATCCCAATTAGTCGATATATGTAAATTATATATTTAATGTATAATGCTAACTTTAATGTTAAGGCACACAACCTGAAAATTAACAAAATCCCTTGAAAACATACTGAGAAATGCATAAAAATCAGTAGAAAGATTGGAAAATTTGTATCTTTGGTCCTGCAAAAATAAGGAATGTCAAAAGGACAGTTTTTCACTTGACACTACTATTATTTTAACTACCATCACTCCTTGGAAATGTTTGTTTTAGATAGTTATGATTAGAATTGTAATAAAACCTAAACATATGATAAAAATGAATTTATACATTTTCTTTGTTCTTTGAAAATTTACAATAAAAATATTTATTAGATGGTTTATTTACAAGAATAATTTTATATTTACAACATTCTAAAAACTAATACAATATTTATCATTTACCAATTTATAAACAAATAAATATGAAAGCAATTTTTTATTCATAAATTTATAAACATTTACTAAATAAAAATATGTGAATCAACTATAAGGAAATCCTCATTTACTATTTTGTAAAGTTCAAATTAATTGGCAATTAGCCAATGGCTTGCCAACTAATCATTCTAATAAACAAATTGTTTTATTATTTTTCTTGTAAATTCTCAAGAACAAAAAAAAATGTATAATTTAATTTTCATATGTTTAGGGTTTATTAGAATTCTAATTGTTGCCTTTTAAAACATTGCTGATGAGTGAAGGTAGTAAAAATAATAGCAGTGTCAATAGAAAGAGCATCTTTTTGGCACACTATTTTTTTGCAAAGGTCCATGTTTGCCAAAAGATCAATTTAAGGCATAACCATAAGAAATAGAATCAAATATGAATTAGAGAACAGATGCTGGATGGGAAATATTAAAAAAAATATTAAGTGAGAAAAATGGAGGTTGATAGAACACAGTAAGAAGAAAGGATAAAAGATGGAGCAAAAGGTTGTTTGAATGTTGTCAAATAGTTAACACATGCAGTAAGAGAAAATTGGATGCAGAGAAATTTGCTGGTAAGACTTGATAAAGGATAACACAGTGGCAGTCACCATGGAAGCAGTTAGGAAAGGCTTTTGTCCAGCAATAGACTTGCAATTGATTTTATGTATGGAAAACCATCTTTCTGAATATTGTAAGAGATCATTCTTTTGTCCCCTTTTCTCAGCACCATTCCAATCAATGTCCTCTTTCATAAAATCTGTTCTTTTTTTTCTTTACTTTTTCTTTGATACACTCTATTTGATCTTCCTTTTCACATTCTCAGTTGCTGCTGTTGCACAATTGGCCTTTATGTAAAACCTCACCATTTACTTATGTACACCAGCAGGCTCTCATCATCATCATCATCATCATCATCATCATATTAATAATGATAATAACAAATAAATAAATAAATAATCAAATTCTTAAAAAAAAATGACCCTCCGAATCTATTCAATAGAAAAAGCCTGGTAGCCATGTAACTTTTGAAACAGTGGGTGAACATGATACAGATATGAGAAATTACTGGCTAAAGACTGTATATACTTGTGTATAAGCCAAATTTGTGTATTTTAACTCCTCCAGAAAAATATACCTGTGCATAGTTCAACCAGGTACAGAAAATGCATAAAAAAATAAATTACCTGTGTATAGTGTGTTTCTCTATTTTTTCGTGGGAAAAAAAATGATCATAAAATCTTGCACTATACATAAGTATATACAGTATTTCAAGTGTAGTCATATGTTTTTTTTTTTTGTCTGTAATTTTTTTTTTGTTGCCACTGCAAGGACGGTAACTAGTTATAAACCTCGAACCATTGGTGGCAGTGTCTTTATCATGACGGTGGACAATTCAGATAAATAATGTAAAGAACAGGTCATCTTTGACAAAAACCAAACAAAAACACTGAACGCAAAGTTGAGAGGTTATATTTTTCATTGTTATAAACTAATAAACTCCTCCATCTATAATTACCACATATTAATATAATTTAATAATATAATAATTGGTATAAAAAATTGTGATAATTGGAAACCCAAAAAACATATTATTCGTGTATTCTGACTTTAAGCAAAGGAAATTCCATGGAAAAAAAAATTCATGTATAATATGAACTGACTTTTTGTAGCATTAAATTTAACATTTACTCAACATTATATCTTCTTAGGTAAATTCTTATTTTCAGTCAATGCTAATATTTCAAATTACAAAATTTATAACATTTCCAACACATTCAGGGGCATGTTAACACAAACTTGTAATGAAGTTATCAACAAACATAGATTCCAGTGGTTATTTTTCTTTTCACTCACTAGGGTAGACTGTTCTAAACTTGCCATGTTTAATGGTTGTCAGTTATCTCCCTCTGAAAGTTCTACACTGCCTTAACCAGGTATTGAACTCACACTCTTTGGGTCCTGTCTAACTAATGCCTTTATCCACTGTGCCATGTGTCCTTGAGGACATCTGTGTATGAATTTCTGGGAATTATAAACCTAATGTCTTCAGCAACCATTTTTTACCAGTGCTCATATTGCAATTTTTGCTGTTATCATTCATGTTTTTACCAGAGCTCATATTGCAATTTTTTGTTGTTATTATCGCTTTTCTCGGGCACTCTTTATTACTGGTTCCCATATTGTATTCATTTCCCAGGGTAGTTGTTACATTGTAGGGTACTACTTATACTGACCAATTCTTTATCTAATGTCTCTGGGTCACCACTTATGACTTTTGCTCAGTGTTGTAAGCAGCAGACGATCCCTTTCTTTATGCTTTATGGATGGTGGGAGTTGAAATTAAGGTACTGTCTGGTGAATAATTAGGAAAAAACCTTAAAAATCAATAGTCAGTAATAAATTTATTCCAAGGAATATAAGCATATTCATCTCATCAGACTGATGAATATGGTTATATTCATTGAAATGAATTTATTACTGACTATGGATATTTAAGGTTTTTTTCCTTATATATATATATATATATATATATATATATATATACACACAAAAAAAATCACTATTTGTATGTTCTGTCAAGCTACATTCTTTGGTTCCATCAGTCTTGGCTTTTTCATCTTGTATCTGCCATATACACAGGGATGAACCAACTTCATTCCCTTTGTATTCGGTTCGTAAGAAGGAAGTTCCACTTTGTTGAAGCTTGAATAAGCATGGAATAATAATAATACAACACAAAATGTACGTAACAAAATGTATTGAAACAATGAAAAGAGGTACACAATATTTACAGGTAGTTTTGGTATATTCTTGGGAAGACTGTTCCTGCAGAATGGGTTGACTAAGTCGCAGTCGGGCAGAGTCTCTGGATTCGATCTCTTAATCTTCCGTCGTCTTCCGGTACCAACCCATATTTATATGGTCGGTACTCCACTTATGTAAATTAGGTGTATCATACACAACACACTTGAACAGCTTTTTTCTAAGAACTACTGCTTTGTGAAGCTGATACCTGAAAGGATGTTTTCCTAATTTCTACAATCTTCAACTTTAGGGTAAACTTTTATCTTTCCTTAGTATTATCATAAACTGCATTTCTTGTCTTCTCATACAACAACATACAATAACCCTCTACCTTAAGTGGCTCTTGAGCCTTGTATTGGTAAAAAAAAAATATGAGTTTGTGTCTAGTTTCTTACATTTCTTACTATTGGCAGATAGCAATAAATCCAAAAGTGAATGCGATCAGCACAACTGTGCATCCAGACACAAAAAATCTTTAGACTCAAAAATTTTAAATTTAACATTCCCACATTTTCAGCCCTTCTTCTTGGTGCATAATTATAATTAACTACTTTACCACAGCCACCCCCCCACTCATATATAATTCCATCAATAAGAACATTACTGATTCCATTTAACTCCCACCATATATATATATATATATATATATATATATATAAGCAGAATAGCTTCATTCAAGTATATTTCATATTACACCATGAAAATAATAAACAAAAACTTCAAATTCTTTAGGCCCTCTTTATCAAACACAAGCAACTGAACAAAAATTTATTACAAGTGTAGTATTAATGTTTCAAAATGTATTTGAGTTGACTAGCATTTAACATCCAGTTGCACCTCTGGTTACCACTTCCCCCTTGCAATGTGAAGGCATGTTTAAAAAAAAAACAGCATTGTAACCACAACGGTCAATTTTAAAATAATTATGGCATAGCATGTTCACAAAAATTACCATCACAGTGATTATGGTTACATTAAGTTTGTCTTTGCTATTCACCCCTGAGGATGATCTTGGAAGAGATTGAAAGTACTTGTGTTAACAAAAAATATGGCACTTTTCTTGATGAATTTAAAAAATAATTAGAAAGAATTATTATAAAAATAAATAGACATAATATGTCTATATTATTTAATGTAACACACTTGAATATATATATATATATATATATATATATATATATATATATATAAAATTCCATCAATAATAACATCACTTTATTCTGATGCCATTCAACTCCCCCTCCATGTGTGTATATATATATATATATATATATATATATATATATATATATGTTCATCTATACCCTGATCTTGTCATGTTTCCTTTGAGGTAAATATCATTTTTAACCTAGTCTCTTCAGAACTCTACTTACTGATGCAGGCAAAAAATAGTTCCTATCACATCAAACACGTCCATTAGAAAAAAACTATTGCTTCTCATTTACTATTTATTGAAGAATTGGTTTCACTCTCTGCACCATAAATGCTAAGTGTGAAAGGAAGTTAGTGAGTAATCTTGTGTATCCATACATTTACTGGTTGGTATTTCTGATGTGCCCATTATTTACGAGTGCTGTTTTCATTTTAGTTTCAAGGCAATGAGCCTCAAATAGATGGCTCTTGTTTCTGGGAATCATTCCTAATGGCACTGACTAGTGATATGTTTATACTGTGTTTGGCCTTTTTTTGTGGGAATGGGTTGCTTTCTGTGGTTGGAAGGTGGTAATGGCTTGCTTTGGAAGGGTAGAGGAAAAAGAAAATCCCCAGGAGTGTGGGGACAGATTAGGGAGGGTTGATTGACAAATAATAGCTGTTCAGATGTGTTTGTGAGCAGATGGGCTCATGACAGTAATCTGCATCTTAATCAAAATACTGTTTGAAGTCAACTGTTTGAAACATGAAACGAGGGCCAATTTTTCTATCACTAATTGATTCCCATTTTAAATACTTATTTTTGTAACCATTCTGTTAATACTAACACTTTATGTAACAAATAATATGCAGATGAATTATTAAACAAATCCATTCAAACTTTCATTCCCTCTAATGATTACATATATAGTGACATAGCAAATATTAAAAGCATAGATAGATATTCATTGCAAATGATTTTACTATAGAAATGCATTGCAAATTATTTACTAGTCATTTATGTAAACTGTTTTATTTATTAAACAAACCCATCATAAAATTCATCCACTCTAATAATTATATATTTCATAACAAACATTAAAAATATATAGAAATTATATATGTATATATTTTTACAATAGAAATGCATTGCAAATTATTTTATCTGAATACATAGATAATAATTTTCTAACTGAGTCTTTTATTCATTAAAATTGATTTCCAGTATTTGTTTCATTATTTCTGGATTTTTGAAATTACTTTCTTCATGACAAGCCTGAAAAACATGTTGACTTACTCTGAATAACAATGAAGCAGACAGAATCATATAATTTTTAATACTTCTCCATTGATTATTGTATGCCATATAGTTCAACTTATATAAATCCACTATCATTATTTAATAGCCAGAACTTGTATATAGATGATTTCCTTAAGATATATATATATATATATATATATATATATATATATATATATATATAGTTCAACTAATACAAAACTCGAGAACTACTCAAGATAGAGGGTTACTGAATTTGGAGTGTTAAAATATGTATGTATGTGTGTGTGTGTATATATATATATATATGTGTGTGTGTGTGTGTGGTACTTATTAGAAAGTGCTCAATAACAGTGATAGAGCTAACATATTTAGTTGGATTGATGTGAGTTTGTGACCCTGGGTTTTATGCTATTTGCACTCATCACACAAACTGATTAATTTTTAAATTTTGGATTTATTTATGGTTACATATTTTGGTGTTTTTATGGTAATGGGAGGAAAAGTCATTGTCGGAACACCACTATATAATTATAAAAAAGTTATAGGTCAGAGTTGAATTAGGCCAGGAAACAGTAGTATTAAAAAGTTCTCAATACACATATACAAAAAATAAAATAAAAAATTTAACATGCAGTATTAGGAAATTATTTAGCCCAAATCACCTGACAATATTGAAAGGTTGAAACCAAGATAGGGTAATCAGCTAATCTCCTTATATATATATATATATATATATATATATATATATATATATGATAAAAATATAGTTTTAAGGTATGGTATATTTATGAGTAAAAGTACTTAATATCAGAGACAGAGCGAACTTAAATATAAAAGTGGACATTGAGGTCAACACCAAGCTGCAATTGTCAGGCCATGTGTGTTGTGTTTTGGCTTGACTATTTATACACCCCTGGTCAAAATCTTAAGACCAGATACAAAAGGGTTAAAAAAATATAAAATGCTGTTACTTTAATTAAAATATATTTGTGAAACATTTACATTTAATTAGAAAATGTAGTTTATCAACAAATAAGTGAAAATTTTAAGCTTTTAATTGATTAATTTAAAGAAACATTGAAAAAAGGATTTTTTTGCTTTAGAAATCATTGTGCTGTTTGTATATTTGTGACACTCTAACCCTGGGCTGGTTGCAGCACCATTTGTGACGATCTAACCCATGGCTGGTTTGGGTGAAAACCTGGTTTACCACAGAACCATTTGTGACACTAACCCCTCTGGTTGTCTTGGTCATGGTCGATGTCTGGTTAGATTCAATATCAGCTTTGTCGTTCTCAGCTCGCCTCCAATGTCTGGTTACCGAAGTAACTGCTTTGATCTCTAGTCTAACCTACACACGTTGTGATTTGATCTTAGTTAGACAAAATCAATCAGGTGTCAAGCCGCAGTGCAAGCTGAATCCGGGGTAAAGGTGATACCACACAAGTGTATGTAAAAGAAAAATAATGAAACAAACTCAGGAGGTTCAAATGTGTTGAGAAATAACAAGTATCTTTATATCTGTCTGCTGAATACAGGAGTGCGTCTTTCTCCCAGCCTGCTTTTATGGATTCGTGACACTTTTGCATTTCTTAAGCGAGTCTTGATATCTTAAGTTGTTTTTCTGTGAGGAGAGGTCGAAGGAGAATTATCCTCCTAAACTCTTCCTTTCTCATATTGGTATCTCATACCAATCCCTTCAGTGGGTGTCAACAAGTTTCCCCTCTTTCTCATACATTCACCCATGCTACCACTTTAGCCAATGATCTCTTGGCAGTGTGGATGTGGCTAAACTGGCATTAGTTTACATTATCGCCCAAAGAAAAAAGATTATCTTCCCTTTTCTTTCTTTCTTTTCTATTGGCCAGAATTCTTATGAATTGCACATTGCGGCCATTAATTTTTTTATCTTACCCTGGGTCACCTGGAATTCATTAGCGGAATTCTCCGCCGACTCATTAATTACCGCAGTCAACTTTTAACTGGGTGGTCATTTCCACCTGAAGGCCAAATCTCTTTGTCTTTCTTGTCTCAATATTAGCGCATTTCCAGATGCCCGTTCTTGGTGACAGAAAGTCTGTCATTAACAGTTTGAACAGGCAGTAACAATGACCATATCAAGGTCTGTATTCATACAGCTGGCTTTCTTCGTTGGAATTCGAATTTCGATTACTTCGGCCTACATGCAGCTGGCCGAATTGAAATTTTTATTATTGCTACATGTATGCTGAAATTCTGTCTCCCTTGGCGTGTCACTCTCTTATCATGACATTAATTAATTCCGACAGAATCTGAAACCGGCTTCTCTTATGAATTTTCTGTCTTCTGTGAAAAAATATCTTTCTTCATAAATGAAAATAAAATCTTTACCCATTTTTCTTTTGTTAAAAAAAATAATGTCGCTTGGTATGTCTTTCGTTATAGCTCTTTCTCGCCTTAAGTATTTCTCGTTTTTAATTTCCATGCTTAATTAGTTAGCCAATTACCATAGCTAAATAGTGTCACATATTTACTATTTTTAAAGTATGTTTTGTGTGCATAGTTTCTGTTTCCCCGATCCTTCAGTTACTCCTATGTATATATTTTCTACATTATTTGTTGATTTTTACATCAGCTTGGTGTATTACATTGTTTTACAAGCAATTGCCATTTAAAGGGCATTTGTTCTTTTCTATTTGCATTTATAGCTATTTTCTCCTCCAGACACAGTTTACAGTTTTGGGATTTATTTTTGAAGGCTGATGCTGTTTTCCTTACTTCCACAATAAAAATCAGCTAGAGGTGCACTGAGAACATGAAACAAATAATAAAGTACAACAGAAAAATAACTAACAAACCACCCACACAAATCAAACCCAGCTGTAACTGCATAGTAAATATATAAATAGTCGAGCCAAAATGCAACATGTCTTGAAGATTCTGTTTAAGCATGAAACAGACTGGATATATATATATATATATATATATATATATATATATATATATATATATATATATAACCCAGTCTTTTCTATGTTTTCACACATCTTTCAAAATGACTCCACTGAGAAATACAGAAACCTGGATCCTATTTTCTTTCCTTGAAGAAGTTAATCCATGCTTTGTATAGTTTATAGAATCACCTGCGTCACCTGACATTGGGGATTGGCATGAGTTACTCTGATGGGTCTATTTTTGCCAACACATTTTTCCTTCTTTTTTAGTGTTTACAATGGTAAAAGCAGACGATTGGCAGACACTAATTATTTTTTGGTGATGTGGGGGTCATAGTTGCTTCTTCCAGATAATTCAATCTTCTCTAAGGAATGGAACTTAAATGTAACAATACAAACACTGAGACCTGTAAGTGAAGAAATCTTGGAATGACAATTTATTGCAACAAAATATATATGATTTCTTAGACTTTGCTAACCTTTTTCATTCCTCTTTGTTTCCTCAGGTTCTACCATTTGATGATAATCTTTGTGTTATGGAACCCTGCGTTAATTTTGAAGTATGCATGACACGACTGCGGTTTGGCAGTGCTGCACCCTTTATTAAATCAAGGTCAATGCTTTTCCGACCAATTCATCCCATCAATTCATACCAGTGCTTATGTCCTCCTGGATTCACAGGTATTTTTATTTCCCATCTTTTTGTTTTGTTTCTTAACTTTATTTTATAATTTCTAAATTTCCAGGTCATTTTTTCACAATATATTATTGTACATTTGAAACTTGAAGACTAGTTTCCTCTTCCTACTGGTTTTGATCACAATATTTCAACTCCTGTACCATGCATCGACCTTTGTATTTGAATTCCTTTGGCAATATTCTACAGGGATTTGTCTGAAATGATTCCTTTTCTTTTTTTTCTCTTATCTCTATTACAATGTTTTAGCTACTGTAGCTTTGATCTGAAATTCTGAGACAATGTGTTTTTATTGTTTATCCTATTTCTCTATACACCCTTTTCCAACACGTGTATGCTGGATGGAAATATTCCAAAGATCCTTCTGTATGGACAACTGGCTACTGTCAAGAGGGCACAAGGGCAACATCATCTTCACTTAAAGAACATCTGCAGAAGAGACATAAGGGCGATGGACATGGATATCCAGAGGTGGGAAGACTTTGCCAACTATTGCTCATGCTGGAAATGTGATTTACACTGAGGGTTGGAGTGATAAGAGGAGAAATGAAGACTTTCTCAATGGAAAGAAAACAGCACAGTAACATCAGAGGGAGTATCTTCACATGCATTCATTGCAATCAAGGCTGTCACTCCAACCACTATCAGCAGCTGAGGCATAACTCTTTTGGCACAGATCCAAGGTCTCTCAAGACTGATGGATGCCACATATATAACACTATTGATATGAGGGATCACAGTAGAGTTTGACTGCTCCACTTTATATATATCTATATATACACACATAGGGTGAATCAAAATCATGCATCATAGAGGTTAATGGATAGGTTGAAGAGGTTGAGTGGCCACGGAGGTAACCAGACCTCACACTCTTGGATTTATGTGGGGCCATATGAAATCGGTTGTTTATCAGATGTGTCCAGGAAATATTGAAGAACTTAAAGAAAGAATGAATTATGAATGGAGTAAAATGACAAGAAACACTCTGACATGTTAATGAATCAGACAGGGACAGAATTGAAATGTGTTTTGAAAAAGGAGGAGAACATTTTGAACAGCACATATAACAATTAAATATCTAGTAAGTAAAATTTTCTTGTGTAATTATACTTTTAATAAATTATCCCTATAGTGCATGACTTTTGCCTCACCTTGTGTGTATGTATATATCTATATATATATTGTGATGAAAAACTATGGAAACCAGAGAAGAAATAAAGAAAATATTCTATCACTATTTCCATTATTTATACTATTTACATGCAAATTGTTGTCTTCATCTTTGTTGCTGTTAACACATTTTAGATGTTGTGCTCTCCAGTCTTCTTCAGGTGTATGTCAGTCTGGGTAGCCTACAGAGAATTCTGAACTGAACCCTTTATTTAATCTATGGTTCTAGACTGTTCTCATTTCACTGCCCATATATAGAGATATCTTGTCTAGTTCTTATTTTTAGTACTGTTCAGTTATCATTTGCACTGTTTCCATTGAGTCCAAGTACACACTGCTGAGCCCAGGGATTGAACTCACAGTTATGTCACCAAATTCACAAACTAATGTTTTAATCCAATAGGCTATTATCCCAATTAAGTTATAGCATTTTTTTTTTATTATAGTTCACCCTGTATGAGGCCCAAGAGCCACTCAAAGTAGAAAGTTACTAAAAGAGGTTGTACAAGGAGGTAGCAAAATGTACATATTAAGAGGATATGTGAGACAGATAACAGTTGAGCATCATCATGAAAAGGTTAAGATTGTAGTGATCAGGGAAGCATCTTCTTTGGTGCCTCTTCCATGATGCAGAAGTTCTAGTGAAGAAACTGTTTGAGTTGAACTTTGTCATTAGAATGTGAAAAGAATGAGGATGAGTTGACTCAGTGTATGTGGACTGACAGGTCCTAGCTGTGAAGGTCTGGACTGGTGGAACCAAGGATTATAGTTCACCAAGACATTTGCCATGACAATAATGATAGAATAACGAGAAGCTAGCTTTTCCTTTTTCTTAGGAATCTCAGCACTTCTTCATTTCACAGATGAGCCTTTTAACAAACAATTGAACAAAATATTTTTCATTTTGAATTAAAGAATCTAATTGGTTTGCAAAATGTTCAAGCTAAATGTAAAAAATGAAGTTTTTCATCACAAAACATCAAGTTTTTCTTATACCTCTCTTTTGCAGGGATGACATTAGATCTTCTTTGTGATGCAGAAGTGAACCTCTGCTATTCAAGCCCTTGTCATACAAACAGTACTTGTGTCCAACAAGAAGGCGGATATGTTTGCCTCTGTCCACAGGGATTTACAGGTAAGAGGGAAAAATTATTTGCTTTCATACCTGAGCATTTATTCAGTCAGTTATGTGCCATGTGTGATACACACGTAGATGATCATGTATCTTTCGACACATGACTGACAAGGCAGATTTTTTCCCACAGTAGGTTGCTATTTCTTTCTGCAGTAGACCAGTTGCCATCCAAGGCTATAGAACCCAGTCTGTCCTGCTATTTACCCATAGCTGGGGGGATAAGAAGAAGATTCATACCTTTCCCAAGGGTATTAGCATGTAAGTGAATGTAATAGATACGACTGGAATTTGAACTCAGCTCTCCGATTCCTCAATCTGAGCTGCTATCCATTACTCCACCATGCCTCCTAAGCTTTCTAAAACAAACATTAATAGCTAACATGTATTTAGCTGCACACAGTATTATAGAATAACCAATTTAACTGAAAGGTGCTATCATTGATAACTGAGGAAATTATTTTATTAACTAAATGATAATATAGGAGTTGACTAGGTGGAACCATTGAGCAGGACTAAAAATAAATATTGCCATGAATTTATATGAATAAATGATTTTTCAAACAATGCTAGAACTTTTCCATCAACCTCATATGACGAAATACAAAAGTGGAGGGTGTTTATGTGTGTGTGTGTGTATATATACATATATATGTATATCTATATATATGACTAATACAAATAAAATTTGTCATTGACTTGATACGATATTATCTCCAGCATCTTCTACATAATTGTTTGGTCCACTCATCAATGATTAACTGTGGATTTTCTCTTTTTCATTATTTTTATGCAATTAATTTATGTATTAATTGGGATGCTACTATTATTGGGTTTAGGTTGAATTTTTTTTGCTTTTTGCATGAGTGAGTGTGTAATATATATATATAATCCAAAAGAACAAAGAATAAGATTTCAGTGTTCAAAACATTAATTTAAGTCAGGGCTCAATACAAAAGTAGAGCAATAAATATTTATCGTGATTTCCCACCTGATGAAATGTTAAAAAAAACCTTTTAACGTTGAAACAAGATGCACAGTTTTGTAGTGGGTATATGCATGTTATAATGTAACACTGCATATATATATATATATATATATATATATATATATATATATATATATATATGTGTGTGTGTTTGTCTGGCTCTCTAGGTTTAACTATATATGTGTGTGTGTGTTTGTCTGGCTCTCTAGGTTTAACTATATATGTGTGTGTGTTTGTGTTTAGGTTTAACTATATATATGTGTGTGTGTTTGTCTTTCTAGGTTTCATCAAGCAACATTGGAAATTTTTTGTATTAAGCTAATATAATAGAATACACAATTTAATTGAAAAGTGATTGAATCTTATAGAAATCCAGAAAATGGGTACTGATATATATATATATATATATATATATATATATATATATATATATATATATATATATATATATATATATATATATATGGGCCATAATTTGCCATACACAGAAAAAAATAAATATTTTATTTATATAATGTGCTCTATATGATTAACATTGTTACAAAAACACATATTAATATGTGATTACCACTGTTAATGAACATGCGTTAGCACAGTTGACATTATGCTTGTAATGGTGTTGGTGAAAATGTTCCTTGAGATGATTTATGTCTCGTATCTTCACCTGATACACCATGACCTTCAAGTGCCCCCAAAGATAGAAATCAAGGGGGAAGAGAGATCTGGAGATCTTTGAGGCCACTCCACAGGACCATGCCAATCAATCCAAGCATCCAGAAACTGCTGATCCAAATACTGATGCACTTGATGACCATAATGAGGTGGTGCTCCATCTTGCTGGAAGTAAACTGGGTAGTCACCTTCCTCGTTTAGCAGGGAGGGGAGAATTTCCTCTTACAACATATTAAGATATCTTTCTGCATTAAGAATTTCACTGACAAAAATTGGTGCAATAATTCTGTCACCCTATATCCCGGCCCACACCATCAATTTACCAGCACCATGCATCTTTGGCAGACTCAGCCAGTTAGGGTTCTCATTACACAAAAAAATGTAGATTTTATTGATTAACCTCTCCATTGACATAAATATTTGCTCCATCAGTAAACAAAATCTTAGTTGAAAATTTTGCATCCTCATTCACTTCTGGTTAATGCCCATTCACAAAATTCCATCCATATGGAAACTTATGGCCCACCCTGTATCTCTCTCTGTCTCTGTCTGTCTGTCTCTCTCTCTCTCTCTCTATATATATATATATATATATATATATATATATATATATATTTTTTTTTTTTCCGTTTATATGTTATTTTTATAGATGTAATTTAAGTAAAGGCTTCGTTTTTAATTAAACAATATTAATTATCAGCTTGAATGGTTGAAAAATTTTGTAGAAAATATGTGCTCTCTGACAAGAATTGAACCTGTAACCCTAATTCAGCCACAAAGAAGCATCTGGTTAGCAAAGTCCAAATTACTGTTTATAAACACACACCTTTGATGATTTTTGTTGATTGATCATATCTGCTCGCAAAACATATCTTAGTGTAAATAATGACAATATATTATGAAACATATTTGTGGCTGACTGGTTAACAAATGATGGTTCCCATTAGGGCTACAGGTTTGATTCCTGTCAAAGAGCACATATTTTCTATGAAATTTCTTGAACATTCAGGCCAGTAAATGTAATTAATACTGTTTAATTAAAAAACATAGCATTTACTTAAAAAAATTATATCTATAGAAATAATGTATAAACAAAAAATATATTC
>CAHIKZ030001228.1:62500-115000 GCA_903632075.3 Acanthosepion pharaonis
AGTAACCCTATACCTTAATTGGCTTTTGAACCATGTATTGGGTGAAAGTAAAGTCAGACTGACTTTCATTTTGTTTCTGATGCATGTGTCATTGCCTTTTTTTCTCCTACTTTTTTGGTTTGGCTTACAGCCACATCATGTTGAAACACAGGTTCTCATATGATCAGTGAAGTTAAGCAACATCGAGCCTGGTCAGTACCTAGATTAGGTGACTGTTTGGAAATAACTGGTGATTTAAGCTTGGATGTGTGGGTGGTGTAATGGATAGTGGCTTGAAATTGTTAATTGGAGAGCTGAGTTCCAATTCATGTTGGGTTCATTATATTCACCTGCATACAAATACCCTTGGGAAATGTATGAATCCACTGCTTCTCTCCCACCAGCTATAGGTTAATTAGTAAGACATGTATCACTAAACCATTATTATCTCAAAAAATAAAATGGCGTATAAAATATTTAGATTTTGGCTTTTATTTAAAGCTGAAATCTAAATATTTTATAAATATAAAGATTGATATGTTGTTATACAAAAACAACTGACCAATCATTAGTTCTACAACTGTAGATTAAAAAAAAAACTATAAACCATTATCACCTAAAAAAAAACTTAATAAAATTGCTTGCAAAAATAACTGGCCATTTACTTAGCTTTTCTCCATGTTTTTGTGCATTTTTATAGGAAAATTATAATTTCCTTTTGCAACTGATATATAAAAAGAACAGGCAGTCATGCAGGCAAAGACACCAACGTGCAATAGCAATTAATCATAATAGTATCTTAATTTGATTTTTTGACTATTAGGTATCTGTTTATCTTGTGAGATAATGATAATGTGCTGTTTGGCCAAAATTCACAGTGACATTTCCAGGGCAAATTTTTTATTTTATAATAAAATGAATAATGTGTAAATGTATATACTACACTGTGTGTGTGTGTGTATATATATATATATATTCACCCACATGATAAGTTAGAAGTTATGGTAAAAAATGCAAGATAATACAACTGTCCAACAAACAGAATTAATAAAGTTTGCAATAAACAGAAAAAAGAGCAAAAATGAAATAGTATTAAGCAACCAAGTAAACAAAACATATAAAGCAAATTTACAGATAAAAAGGAAAAACAGTTCACAAACTATGAGTTGGTGTTTGCTCACAAAGGGAAGGTCAGACAAGTGAACCCATTGGGTCTGTCTAGTAGATAAGGCAGATCTGGATTGAGTCAAATCAAATTGTAAATCAAACTATTTTATTGACTAACAAAAATATCCCAGCATGCATTTTGTGGACTTTTTTCTATAAAAGAGGAGGGGGAAAAGTTTTGCAGTCATTATCCCTACAGACTGGAAATCAATAAATATATATACTCACACACAGACATCGGGTGTCGCATATACATTTTTACCCATTATTCATTTTATCATAAAAGAAGTTTTGGGTTAATGAAAGTGTAGAGTAATTTGTCAATTTTTTTATATATATTTACAATTTAAAATGGCCACCCCTTCCTTTCACCATAGCCCTTATACTCTTCTCAACTGAAATGGATGACTTCCTCGCCATCTCAAATTGTCCCACAACATTTAAGAGCTTCTTTTAGATCTGACACACTTAAGTATAAGATATGTGAAATGTTGCTCTCCAATATGGACCATATTGCAAAGTTCATAGGATTACTGTCAGGGCTTCATGGCAACCAAGTTGATTTGTCAAGCAATCCATGGAAATATATCTTGTACCAGTTCTGCATCAAATTGCCTGTATGTGGGGGGGGAGCTCCATTTTTATGAAGACATAGTGACTTCTAAATGAAGCTGACATCCAAGGAAATGTATTTCTCTCCAACATAAACTAATAAACTCTGTTATTTATTGTCACTCCTTCAATGAGCACCAATGTTGATTTTGAAGCATCAAAAGCAAGAACAGCTGAAACCATGACTCTTTTGTTTGAAATGTGTTCTGAAGTCAACAAGAATGTTTCCTGGTGAAGTGACACTGTTTTGGGTGTTTGATCACAGCCTCCACAGGGAAAAATTCTTGTCCAAACAGAGACTTTATTTGTGGCAGGCTTCATCTCCTCTAACAATTTCTTCCCTCTGCCAAACAGTTTTTGTTTGGAGGCACTTGAGAGCAGGTGTCATCTTTGAATCTTGTTTTAGTCCTAAATCCTCTTTCACAATCCTCTTTAGTGATTTATCTGAAATATCCAGCTCTTTTGCCAATTTTCTCATGCTTCTTCATGGATTTCTCTTCGCCCTCTTCTTAATGGCTTCAATGGCACACCTGGTATGATCTGTATGGCTTCTTCCTGGAATTGGCGTTGGTGAGGTTGTTTGGTCTTCTTTAAACTATTCCCACAGTTTCTCTGCAGACATTCAGCTGTTTTATCAGCTCACAATTCTGAAATTTTTCAGTGTCTCAGTTTGACCATGTTTTGTTGGAGTTGCTATATTGATTAAACTAAAACATAAGACAAAAATTTATTTTTATAAATAGGTGTGTTTTAATTTATGTTTAAATAAAGGGTAAATATTTGTGCCACACCATATGTTTGTTTGTTTCTGTGCTCATATATATATATATATATATATATATATATATATATATATATATATATATATATGAGCACAGCATATATGATATTTGTTGGCTTCCAGGAAGAAAAAGATACGAAAGAATCCACTTTGTCCTCAACTGTACTATCGGTATGTTGACGACACCTTTTGTTTATTTAACGGTGAAGTTGAGGCTGACCAGTTTTTTTCGTTTTTAAATGGTATCCATCCGGCACTAAGGTTCACTATCGAAAAAGAGTCTAATCATCAATTGGCTTTTTTGGATGTATTAGTACATCGTATGTTAACAGGTTTTCTTACTTCCGTTTATAGAAAACCTACTTTTGCAGGGTTATACACGCGTCTTTTTGTCCCACTAAGCGCAAGATCAACATTATCAAAACCCTCCTCCACAGAGCATTAAAGATTTGCTCTGAGCCTTTCCTGAACAATGAAATTAACTTTATTAAGGATACCCTATGTAATTTGGGTTATCCTCTTGATACTGTTAATTCAGTTATCCGGAGTAAAGTTGAAGAGTTCAGAAGTGACGATCTCTACACAGTCCAAAAATGCCCTGTTTACCTTAGATTACCCTGGATTGGTACAAAGTGTGAAAAAATGGCCAAACAAATTTCATCAAAGGTTCGCTGCTGCTTTTTCTCTGCTGAAGTTCGGATTATTTTTCAGACTCGGGCCTATGTTTCGATCTGCGTGTAAAGATGTTCTCCCTCCCCACCATATTAATTCAATTGTTTACAAATACGTTTGTAGTTGCGGAGCCAACTACATAGGGAGAACAACTCAGCGCTTGGCTTCGAGTGGACTCGTCCCGAACACCTACAGTTCCGCCATATGCGAACATCTTTTAAATAGCAGAGATTGTGCCGCCAAATTTAGTGTCGACTGGTTCACCGTGTTGGCCCGGTCACACTCTGTATTTCATCTGAAGGTTCTGGAGGCACTTTACATCGGGTCCCGCAAGCCTTCTTTGTGCAAACAACGAGTGTTTGCTGGGACTCGCTGTCATCTGCCTCTAGTTCCTTCTTACATATATATAAACATATATATATATATATATATATATGCGTAATTTTTTTTTTTTTCCACCTATTCTTATTGTACATTTCTCTGTTTTAATTTTGAATCTCCCGTGGAAGTTTTGACAGGCCCGGGAGCGAAACCGTTGCTTTCCCCCTTGTTGTTGAGTTTTTTTTTTTTTTTTTTATTATTTAATATTGTTTTAATATGTCTTGTAATATTAAATTTTATACTTTTATTTCGATCATTAAATTTTGTACCTAAAATATCTTTTTATATATATATATATATATATATATATGATGTCAGTATTTATTATGAAATGGACAAAGTCCAACAGTTTTAAATTATTTTAAGAAACTTAACACATGTATAACATTTCATTGAAAATAGATTTGATTACACATTTCACCATTCAAGGCTTCATCAGAGACAAAAACGAAAGAAAGGTCAGAGGGTGGATGTAGGTGGGTCAAGAAAACTGATGCTTAGACATGTTATTAAACGATATTAGGGAACAGTTGCAATGACAAATGTATTATTGGTGTATCCAAGTATGATTTGCCGATTCATAACAGAGCTGAATATATATTTTGTTCCACTTTTCTCATACAGTCTCAGTTATGATGGACTGGTCATGTCTTGAGAATGTCTGATGACAGGATACCCAAGATCCTAATGTACAGCCAGTTAGATCAGGGCTACAGTAGTGTAGGACACCCATGGCTAAGATACAAAGACAAGCTGAACAGCAACTTGTCTGCTGTCAATATACTACATAACACCTTTGAGCGCCTTAGCCTTGGAGTGGGTAGAATGGAGATCAATGTGTTTTAGTGGATTCATCTGCTTCTCTGAATCGTCTTCAAGAAGTGAAGGCAAGATCTAAAATGTCAGCCAATCTAACAGTGATCCCATCCCACAATCCTCACTCTTGCTCCATGTGTGGTCTCCTTTGTAAATCACTAGTGGATCTTAAGTACCACGTAAGATTATCGCACAAAATTTCATAACTGAATCAGTTAAGTTGTCAGATCCTCATATATCAAAATCAATGGGAGAATCCATTATTATTATTATTATTATTATTATTATTATTATTATTATTATTTTATATATATATATATATATATATATATATATATATATATATACATACACACACTGTGTAACGAATTATTAACAAGGTGATAATTTTCCATTTTTCCCAAAAAGTACATGTTGGAATTTAACAAAATTTTCATAGAATGTTGGCAACAGTTATATGCATGTGCTGTGTAAAAAGTGTAAGCTTCTGTGCAAGTATAAACAAACTGGAGCCGTTTGCATGAGTAACACGATACTTCAGTGTTCCAAATTATTCATTCACTCATTAGAGTGAATGAATAATTGTGCAATTATGGGTCACAATTGTGACTTAACTGATTCTGAGGAGCCTTTTATAACATCTGAACTTGCAAAAAGTAAATCAACATTAGAAATATCCAAAATGATTAAAAGATATCACCAAACTGTGAAAAAGGTTTGTTGCAGCTCCTACAAAGGGGTATGTAAGAGGGTCAATAAGAGTCACTCAGGGGTTGTTTCCAAAGGTTCTCTGTCGCGAATTAAATGTGAAGCTGTAAATAACCCAGGCCTGACCAGTGGAGAACTTTTCAGGCACATTGGAGAAACAGCTGTGTGCAGAACTACTCAAAGTCATCTTCTGGAAAAGGTAGGGAAATCATTGAGATCAGTGACAAAAGCATCTGAAATGGGAAGATAACATGAAGGTTGACTTCCCAAAGGTTTTGTTCACAGATGAATCTTGTGCTACCATTGATGGCCCTGATGGATAGAGCGAAGGTTGGGTCATAAACAGATGACATCATCATCAACGCTTGAGATGCCAACAAGGAAGAGAGTTTATCATGATTTGGACTAGTTTCATTGGAGATATCATTGTTGCTCTGTTAAAAGTGCCTGACGGTATTAAAATGACTGCAGATCCTTATATAGTCTTTGTGAGAGAGCACTTTGAATCATTGTTAAAAAAGCAAAGGAGCACATTCAGGAGAACTATGATATTTACGCAAGATAATGCTGCCTTGTATGCAGCACATTAAACTATGAAGTACCTGCAACAATCATGTTTCTGCGGACATCAAAATTGAACTGGCCAGCCAATTTTCCAGATTTAAACCCAATTGAAAATTTATGGAACATTCTGAAGCAATGGCTTTATGAGAATGGATGCCAATTTAGAAGCAAGAAGGACTTGTGGCAGGTAATAGTCAATGTATCTTGTGAAATTACATCAGAGGAGATTCAGAAATTGACATGTTCCATGGACCAACACCTTATCCATGTCATTTCAAAAAGAGGATCACATATCACTTATTAACCCGCACCACTATTATTTTTTAATTTTTATTTATTTCATGTCGGTTACTGTATGTATCCATAACAATCTCTATATGAAGCAATTAAAGCATTATTTTCTTGTTCACATGAGTTTTAATTACATTTCAATAATAATTTGGAACAGTTATAATTTAAGTAAATTAAATAAATGACTGTAGTTTCTGTGTATTTTTATGGAACTTTACAGTTTTTACTAGGTATGCGCATATAACTGTTGCCATCATTCTCTGAAAATTTCGTTAAATTCCAACATGTAGTTTTTGGACAAAATGGAAAATTGTCACTTTGTTAATAATTCATTACACAGTATGTGTATATATATATATATATATATATATATATATATATATATATAATAGTAAAAATGAATTATGAAATTTAAGTACAACTGCCAGTGTCATGCATGCACAATATGTGTATATCTCTCTCCTTCTCTCTCTAAAAATATATATATATAGGCTTATATCTGTTTGTGTGTGTACATATATATATATATATATATATATATATATATATATATATATACACACACACACATATATATAGGGTTACAATAAAGTCCCTATACAGTTACTTACAATAACAATTAAGACAAAGCAATTCATCAACAGTCCTGAAATTTATTATTAAAATGGTTCTGGTTAATAGCAATGCTATGGTAAACAATAGTAAATTAATTACTGATACTGTCCGAACTACAAGCCACCTGCTTCAATGCTTTACTTTTTTATTATAAGTAACTTTATAGTCATCCTGTATATATCTAAACAATGATTTGATACTACAGAATTTAATTATCATCTTAAATAGAACTGATCTAAACATCTTAATATTAAAAATGTGGGTTGGGGGAACTATCTTAGGAATCTTTCAGATAACTCTTCATCAAAGAAGAAAATCATTGAGGAAGCAGTTATTTTTTTTTTATAGCAAGAACAACCAAATACACTTTAAGGGGACTAAATGGGAGAACAAAACTAGCACACAATTAAAATATAAAATCGTTTTAATCAAAGATAGAAAATCAATACAATTTATAAAATTAAAACTGAATAAAATTGATAAACAAACCTGAAGAAGCAACAGAAATAAATCAGGAGAGGAAAAAAAATTATTAATGTTCTCTCAAAAGAAGGGAATGAACAAATCTCTCCTTTTGCTGGCAAAGAGTTGGTCTTTGCAATTTGATCATGACTGCTATGACAATTTTAATCAAGAGCTGAGACCATATTCTATGCAAAATGCAAACCAGTTCTGTCAATATTAACAAAAACACACAGGATTATCAATCACGTTGGCCAATGGCAGAATTCAAAGCCAATTTATATTTTATGTGTATATAATATTTTAAAATCTCCACATTGAATCTTATATTAAATTAAATTTTCTTAATTGTTATTTATAACTTTGTTAGCCATTTGATTATAAAATGTATAAATAATTTCTGTGAAAAAAATTTACATCAGAATTTCAAATATGGGATCATGCTGATTATTAACATGAAGTCACTTCCCTGGCATTATTTTCAGCTTCACTACCATTCTATCTGAATGTATTTTTAATTCCAGGCAAACACTGTGAGGTAGACATGAGCACAATCTATGAGGACAAGATGTGTCCCCACAAGTTGTGTCGACCACCATCAGTCTGTGAACCAATTTCTACTGGTGGATTTTACTGCAAAGGTTGCCCAAGCACTGACCACCATAACAAATTCTGTGAGCTAACTACTCGGCAATTCTTTAAAGGATCTTACCTGACATTCCCATCATTGAAGAGGCGACATCGTTTTGTCATTTCTCTCAAGTAAGTATTTTAATCTTTTTTGTTTCTTCTCAGTTTTTTTGTTTTATTATATAAAGTGAGCTTCAATTTTCAATGAATTAGTAAGAATGACTGAAGAAATCAAATTGTTTGGAACAAATATTGAAAAATAAACTTTGCACCACCACTATATTGCCCTAACACCTGACACCTTTTTAGTCCTGGGATGCTGATAAACTACATCTGGCAGCAAGGCTTTTGATTGGGAGATTAGAGGTTTTTGGGGAGCATGGAACCCCCTTTTATATGTTGTTGTTCCCAGGTCCACTCTGACCTGGGGTGGTAGCACCTGTTAGGGTCCCAGCTATGGGCAAATAGTGAACCCCCAAACAAAAATAAAACACTATGTAAGTATAGAAATACATTTTATAGTTAAAATACCAGCAAAACATTTTTATATAAGAAAAAAATGACCAGCAATATGTACTTATAGTAAAATGATCAACAATACATTTTATTTGTAGTTGAATGTTCAGAATATTTAGATTTAGGCATGAAATAACTCATAGATGTTGATATACTGCTAAACAAAATCGCAGAAACAAAAAAACAATCTGACACTGATATATTGCTGGCCACAGAAACTAGGCATTTATACCTATATTCAAAAAATGTATATGGGGCTCCACATTAAACTGACCTAAGTTATATTTGTCCCTGTGAGGCGGCAAATACAAAGATCAATTTTCATCAGATGTAAATCAAATGTGTACAAAGAATATCTTCTTTGTGTGTATGCATATATATATATATATATATGTATGTATGTATGTATGTAAGAATGTGATTTTTGAGCATGTTTTCATGTGTGTACATGTATATGTCTCAGTGAGGGGAAACAAATCATTATTTACTACTTCAAGCCGAGCATGCCGCCATGTTCCTTATCAGGTAGAAACTGTGGTTGCATTTGCTTCCTTTTTTAATGGAAGGTCACACATTGCTAGTGAATTGGAAGTTATCCAGGATTAGGCCATAAATTGCCAAAAGGAGTTGCAGTGTTTGGTCGGGAGGATGGAAAAAAATTGTAGCTAACACAAGGTACACAAGCCGATGCCTGATCAGTATTGGCTGGGTCACCATGGAGAGGGGGTATGATGTTGAAAGACCCAAAACCCCTAATGAACTTTGGCTAAAAACATCACTGATGATGTACACCAAAGCATCCAATAGATTTATTTTACAATAAATATAGTCAATCATCTTAAAATCTGGATTTTTAGATTTAAAGCAGAGAAAATTTGCAATGAGATAATGTCAGGGCCGAAACCAATTTAAAGACTATGGATGCAAATTTTTATGTTGGAATGTCCTTCCTAACATAGCCACTATTTCATCTAGATTTAGTACGTTCTAACTTCTCTTTGTTTAGGCTGTTAAAAGACTCTACAGACAACATTGTTCTGTCAACAATGCCATCACTGCTACCGTGAAAAGGTTTAGTATTGATTAATTTTAATGATTGTTGTTGCCAAACAAGGAAGAAATTATATCAGAAATTATCCAAAATCCATTTCATTAGGAAAGTACAAGAAATATGGTACAAACTTTCAACTTTTTTAAGTCATCATCAGGGTAGATAGAGAAAATTGATGAGTTTCATAGAACTAATAAGTGTTGTGACTTAGGCAAAGAGTATTGTGAGGTAAAAGAGTTGTGATGTTTTTTTTATATACTTTTATGGATGCAGGCTCTTAAGTTATAATTGTTTTTATTTATTGATGGTCGTTTTTATTATATGAGTATTGCTTCAAGGATCATTAAATTAATTGTGATTTGTTTTTAATATTTGGTTTTAAAGAACATTTGTTAACTAAATACACAATATATATATATATATATATATATATATATATATATATGATGTCACACATTATGAAATAGACAAAGTCTGAGAATTATTTTTAAAGAAAAAATAATGTATAAACATAAAATGTCTTTTATATATATATATATATATATATATATATATATAAATAATTAATTAATACAAGTAAAATGATTGTCACTTGGCTGATTATCCCAACTTCAAAGTTTCCTAGATGAACTCTCTGGAAATCACTTTGTCCACTCACTCATCAGGGGGTATCAGCAATTTATATATATATATATATATATATACACACACACACAAATGAAAGAAAGAACAGATGGAGTAAAATTTGACTGTAGCATTTACTTTTAAGAAAGTGCTCAGTACAAAGTAGAGCAATATATTATTATTATTTTTATTATAAGACCTTATGTTCTTCCCTCCCCACTTTAACTTTCAGAAAAGAGGTAATACTTTGTTTTTAAATTTTCTTAAAAATCATTTAATCACCAGTTACTTACCATCACCTGAAGAAGTACAATCATACTGTTGAAACATGAAAGCTTTTGTTTAGCGATTTCAACATGTTTTTATTATAATGTCTTATAATAAAAATAATAATATATATATATATATATATATATATATATATATAGGTAGATATAGTCAATGATCTTTATTTTTCAAATATAAATACCCTGATTCCTTATGGTAAGGAACTAATACATTGAGTGTATAGTTTTGGTAAAAACCCCTTTTGTGTTTGTATAATCTTTTATTTAAATTCTTTGAGCTTTCTTCTATTTATTCCTTGTGGCAATTATTACATGTAGTACAGTAAATTTCTCCTTCAAGTTTTAGGTTATTATTTTGCTTTGTATTGACTAATTCTTTTAGTTTTTTAGAAGTAGTTTTAACAAATTTTATGTTAAGCTTAGATAAATTCTTTTCAATTGTAGTTGTGGTAGAGTTGGTGGGTAGAACAATCTATCTTCATTCACTAAGTTTTTTTCCACTTTGTCATTCATTTGTTTAACATTGTTCTGATATATAAAAATTTATGTATCACATTCTTCCATATATATCCTAGTTATTTATATAACTTGTGATATCATGGCTAAGGTTTAGAAAACAATTGTCAAATCATTTGTTCAAAAAGTTACCTACCATGACATCATGAATTTTAGCATTCATGATGTCATGGTAGGTAACATTATTTGTTTTAGGATAAAGAACAAATAGGAAATGTTTATCAATCTAACATGTTTCGCTTTTATTAAAGCTTCATCAGAGAATGACATATGAGGGAAAAAGAAGAAATAAATTTTTATATTTTTACTTTTGCATTGTTTGTTTTTCATTGGTAAATCTTATTTCACATGTATTCGACTTGTTAAACAATGTTTGTATAAATTATGGCATTCTGAATTCAAGTAAGCTGATATTCACAGGACAGACTAAAGGCAATAAGGACAGAGGAAAACAATGCATAACATAATGAGATTGAGTAAATGGATGGCAGAATAAGGTTTAGAAGAAATAAGAAAAAAAAATTATTAAGAGCTACAAAGAACAGGAAATTGTGGAGAGCCATGATCACCTACATCCTGAAGGAACACAGCACATATAGAGAGATTGACCTTCTCTATTTTGCATCAATCTGCAGTCTTTGTTTATTTTCCCATCATGTATTTGTTTATTTTAGCACAGACATGAGGTGAAGAGTGTCATGGTTGGGTACTAATTATTTATCCCAAGTGTCAGTGTCATGGCCCACATTAATGAGGACCGTCAGCAATTTGTAATTCAAAGTAATAATTACCTAGTCTTTTGACACTAATGTTGTATGGGCAACAAACTGGCATGGTTGAAATCTTTGGTGGAAATGTGTCACAGCTAGGGGCCATCCATGTACCAAGCCTCAGCAACACTTGGTACAAGAAAGGCATGAATTCACTTCTCCCTGCATTTTAGCTCAGTCTCCAGAAAGAATAAATAAGGCAAAAAAATCAGTCTTTTATGTTAGATATTTAATCTACACGTTTTGTCTTGAGAAAATCTATGAAGATGGTGGCACAGTATATAGGAAAATGGAATCAGGGAATTTTGAATTCCAGTGGGATTAATATCTTTGTGAAAGGCATGAATCCACTTCTCCCTGTACTATGTTCCAGCATCTGTGTCCTTGACAAAAAAAATGTATCATTGGCATAGCACAAGCATTGGTGGAGAGGAAAGGCAACTGAGCAAACCACTTGCATATAACAACCTCATTTATGCAGCACCCACAACAATGAAGCTGTTACCTCTATTTTCAACTTTGACAAAATCTACTCAATTAATATAAAGGATGGAAGTAAATCTGAGAAGCATTTTTCTTTTTGCTTAATCTGTCAAGAGCTCCTGTATATTATTTGAAGCTTATACGGCATTTGGTGATTCAAGCTCTGAAGAAAGTTTTTAGTGTTTGTAGCTGGGTTTGTGTCTATCTTACACTTTAAAACATTGCAGTCAGTTTAAAAGGGACAAGTCATCACCCTTAAAATGCCTTCTCTACCAAGGAAACTGAACAATTTCTGACACCGCCTTAGCTTCTTCTTTATGTGTCATGTCCCTTCAGGACATGGACAGTCATGACTTTCCACAACTTCTTGCCCTTTGTAGATCTTAATAATTTTTTTCTTATTTCTTTTAAACCTTGTTCTGCCATCCATTTACTCAAATTCATTGTTATGCATTGTTTTCCTCTGTCCTTCTTGCCTTTAGTCTGTCCTGTAAGTATCAGATTTTCCAAGTCTTCTTTCTTCATTATGTGCCCTAGAAATTTCAACTTTCTTTTCTTATTAAGTAAGTTTCCTTTTAATTTTTGTTGTTTCTAGAACTTTGTCATTGCTGACATGTTTGGTCCATGCTATCTTCAGCATCTTTTTATAGAACCAGATTTCTGTTGCTTCAAGTCTCTTCTTCATCTTTGAAAAGATTGTCCAGCATTCACTCCTATATAAGAGCACTGATACAATATTAAATAACAGTTCAGTACTCTTTTCTTTGATTCTAATGAAATTATTCTGTTTCTTAATACTTTGCTTAGACTTTGAAAGTACCAGATTCTCCAAGCCTTCTTTTCTCATTATTTCCCTTAGAAATTTCTACTGTCTCTTTCTGATGATAAGTATAAGTTTCCTTTTTTGTTTCCATTGTTTCTAGAACTTTGTTATTGCTCATATGTTTGGTCCATGATATTCTCAGCATGTACTGCCATATAGGACTGATATCACATAGCAGCTAAGTCGAAATGCTTAAGCCAGTTTTGAGCTGTATATATTGTTTCATTTCTTTCTTCTTCTGTAAGCAGCTTCAACAGCTTTTAGCAATTCATTTAAAATAACACCTTAAAATTGCCAGAATCCCATTACTTCATACTCATTACTAAGAAGATGTCAAGATTGCAGCGATTGGGAAAGTATCCTCACGGTATTCTGTTCCACAAAGTATCATTTCTTGGGAAGCTCTTTCAGTGAAACTTTTTCCTTACTAATGGAATATGAAGGGAACAGTGATAGTTTGTCCCAGTGTATGTGGTATGGTGGGTTTTAGCTGTGAAGGTCTGAACTGGTAGAACTAAGAAGAACTTTTGTTATAATCATTTGCAGTTGGGAATTATGCTGTAAGTAACAGATAAATTTTATTTATTTAGAAAAGTATTTAATATATATATATATATATATATATATATATATATATATATACACACACTACTACATGCTGATCCAGAAGACTTATGTTCCACCTATCTGAACACTGCTCTATTAGAACTCATTTAAACACACACAAAAAACTACCAGACTCCTTCCAAAACATACTAGTGGAAAATACAAGCAAAATTTTCTCATCCACATGTAAAAAAAGATAATAATAAAATAGAAAAGGCCAACACTTAATAATATTAACTATGAACACTGCCACAATGTGCTGTGTTCAGGAAATAAAACATCCCTATAACTCTAGATACACACACACAGCCCATACATCTAGTTAAAAAATAAAAATAAAATTATCCTTTATAATGGGTAAAAGTATAGCTGAAAGCACTTGGAATTACTGAATATTTGAACAGTTTCTACACACTCTGTGTCCAGAAAAGAAAACACTTGTTTGAACACAAGAAAAATTAAATAAAAGCTTAATCATAGTACTTTGTCTGTCATCAAACGTATAAAAGAGGGATTGCTGCCTAAATACTATATATATATATATATATATATATATATATATATATATATATATATATATATATATATATATATATATATGTCTCATTAGTTTCTCTTTTTTTCCTTTCTTTCTTTGTCTCTATCTCTTTCCTATATTACTATCTGAGGATCTCTTTCTTTGGCCATCTCAATAATTAGGTCAATATGTCTACACCTCAGTATATCTGTTTTAACAAATTTGTGCTTTCCAAGCTTTGAACACATCTACTTTCCACCCCATTCTATCCATTACCACCCCTCTCTCTGAATACATAACCTCTCGTTCCCTTCCCTACCCCAATTTTGAACCTGCATCTGCATTTTCTCTTCACTCACTGAATACATATCATAGTCATTTTCCCTCCCCCTATTTTTGCTTCTGCATATTTAAACATAATTTATGTTCATATTCTGGCAAAATTATTTATTTATTTATTTGTGTAATGTTCCAATCTAAAGAGTTGAAATCAAAATTTTGATTTTAATGAAATAAATATCACTTCTCATTTTCTTGATGATTATTATATATATATATATATATATATATATATATATATATAAAGAAAATGAGTGGTGATATATAATTTCTTGATTATTATATATAATATATATAATAATCAAGAAAATGAGTGTCAATATTTATTTCATTAAAATCAAAATTTCAATTTCAACTATTCAGACCAGAACATTACATAAATAAATGGATATAATTATATATATATATATATATATATATATATATATATAGTTTTAAGGTATGCTATGTTTATTGGTTAAAGTGTCCCATATCAGGGATAGAGCATTAAAATAAAAGTGGATATTGAAGTCAACAACCAGAGGTGATAATCTGTTTCATGCTAAATGCAATTGTCAGGCCTGACCATTGCATTTAGCATAAATAAGACTGTCACCTCAGGGTGTTGACTTCAGTGTCAACTTTTATAATTATTATTATTCCTTCAACATTACTTTTGTGTAAATGCTTTGTTTATTTGTTATCTTCTAAAAATAATGTTTAATTAATAAATTATGTTGTATTAATAAATTAAAACTCCCTATATATAGATATCTTTCATTAAATATAGCAAAGAAGGAAATTGAATAAATTGTTTATTAACTTTTTCCAGTGTTCTTACATTTTTCCATTTGGAAGTAAGGGAGTATAACAATTTTCTATAATGCCCCTTGTCCCAAGTGCTTTTGACCATTTCTTGGAAATGTAGTGTTAAAATTTAAAAAAAAAAATACGAAGACGTTCACTTAAATTCCATCTGCACCTAACACGCAAAGGTTTGAAATAAATGTGCCTAATAGTATTCAAAACAAATCAAAAGTAAAATGCAAAACAGTCAAAACATGAAGAGCCCCTAACTTTCTGTCTGATTCTGAGTTCAGTTTTCTTTTCTTTTGATGGGTTTTTACCCCAAAGTAAGAGTATCTATTCTGTTGGTGGAGGGTGGGTTCACTTCTTTTCCAAGGCTATTAGTGCAAAGGGAATGAAAGAAAATCAAGTGGAATTTGAACTCAGCTTACCAATTTCCCTGCATCAATAATTGTTACATTAACTAACAACACCTAAAACAACCCCTAAAAAACTAAATAAAAAAATTTAATTAAATTTTCCTTGTCTGCCATATTTAATGAAAAATGTTTAAAAGAAAGGTTGCTGCCCATATATATATATATATATATATATATATATATATATATATATTTCAATTAAAAGGTGCAAATATAATTTATAAATTCATGAATCATTCATACAAAAACAAATAGAGGTTAATGATTTAATTGATGAGAATACATCGTCGCAAACACATAAATAAGATACACCAACCCCAAACCTGTATATGAATGATATGATCCCTGTTTATAAATTCCAGTTGCATAAGGTCTTTTTAATTTTTTACAAGCTTTCGTCTGTTCCAACAGACATCATCAGGTATGGAAGTAGATTTTGTTCTTGTTTTTACTTCTCAGTAATAAGAGGACAACGAAAATAGAGATGCAATCCGAAAAAATGCTTTGAGAAATCTGTTATTGTTATGGTAACATGCGGTCGCAACACTGAGTTTGAATTTAAATTTTAAGGTTGTGCATTTTTGTACAAATATAGCAATAAGAGAATTCTTTTTTACTGGTAGATTTTCCGTGAATATGGCATGAACTATATTGTTCAATAATTACAGTAATGTCACACTTATTATCCGAGAGTTGCACGTTGGATCAGTTATTTTAATTTCAATTAAAAGGTGCAAATATCATTTATAAATTCATGAATCATTCATACAAAAATAATATATTATGAAATAAATTAAGTCCGACAATTATTTTAATATATTTTCGTTCTATGAAAATAACATATAAACAGAATATATATATATATATATATATATATATATATATATATATATATATAACATTATCCACAGACAGACTGTTTCACTGTTTCACAGCTCATCAGTGTGGCTAGACATCCGGTTGCCTCTAGCAAGGATCGAAACCCGACTGAATTGGTGTCATTCGAGATTCTAACCATTAAGCCATCGGCGTACATTAGGGATGAAAGTGAATTTTTAGCGTATTTATTTTAGAAACACGCCCAGTGACCGATTGTGACTCAATTGTGATTCATGAAGAGTCTCACTATATAGCTATAATAGTCACTGTTTACCAACCCACACCTCGTCCCCATGGTGTGTGTGTGTGTATATATATATATATATATATATATATATATACACACACACACACATCCATTTACTTTGCAAGATATATCATTTTTTTTATGCAGTGACTAGTAATCTTTCATTTCCTTTATCAATTTTAACATAAATGGGCCAGAAATTCCTTTATTCTTGATGTTAGCATTTTAACAGTATTGCCCAAACAAAAATTTTGCTATGATGTGCTGTTTTTGCTGTGTTACTGTAACAAAAACACCGATTCAGAAAGGAAAATTCAGTCATTATAAGTATTTACTAAGCTTAGTCTGGCATAAGGATACAGTAAGGGAGTATTTTATTTAAAAATTTTTTGTTTATTGTGTACATTTTTAAAAAGGAGTGGGTAGAATCATAAAGTATTTGAGGGAAAGTCATCATGGCTTGACGCTGAATGAAGTTTTTGGAGATATTTCTATGTTTGCTACAGGCCCTCCCACACTGGTTGCAGGTCTGCACTAGAAGTTTTGTGGTGGAATGTGGTGTGTAATTACCGACTCCACCTTTTGAGTCATAAGTTTACTTGCTTTGTCGCAGGAACATAAGACATTTAACAAAAATTAATGTTTTGCAAAATGTCCATGGGAGCCCAGTTCAGAGCAGCATGCTTGTAAAACCTCAGATTTGAAATTCTACACCTTGGTTTTTATCAGAATATGGCATCTACATATATCTCCCAGGGTACTAACACCCACTTTCCATGAACACTGTTGTTTTTCTTAGATAACCCACTTCCTTGAACATACCCAACACTTCTGTAAATACCCCTTTTAGGCGATCCAATCTTCTCTTACTCCACACCCCAGGTGCCTCCCTTTCCCTTCTGTAGCATGTGTACAGAAAAAAAAGATATGTTAATTCAGTTACAGTTTGTAATCATTTGGGTGTTTGAGTAAGCTGCAGGTCGGAATAGGGAAACTCTTGTTGCCAATACTAAGAAAGAATTTGGTACATTCTTGGAGCAAGTTTTTAGCTTAAAAACTTGAGCTTGTTAACTACTCTTGATTTTTATTTTGTTTTTAATCATTTCACCCCAAGCAAGGCAATAAAGCCACTAAGACACAAGCAGTTACTGAGTATGAAAGAATATGAGAAAAAGAAAAACATTATTAAAGAAAGAGAACAATAAAAGAACAGGAATTAAGATGACAATTAATATAGGATTATTATAAGAAAATTTTTATATGTGCCTTTAAATATATTTGTTTATAATTATTAAAATGTGGTAATTAATGAGGGGTGGGTCACCTCATTACTTAATAACAACAGAAAAGCAATCCCTCACTTTATGTTCAGCAGAATTTTATGTTCATATTAGTTTACTCCATGTCAAAAATAATATTTTGTTAAGTTCTCACTATTTGTTTTAATCATTTCACCCCAAGCAAGGCATTAAAGTCACTAAGACACAAGGGATTATGAGTGTAAAAGAATGTGAGAAAAAGAAATACATGATTAAGGAGAGAGAACAGTAAATTAAGAAGATCGAAGAAAACATCTGACATTGCATTTAAATTTTTAAAGATTGAAGTTGGCTGAAAAGCCAGAAGAGAGTTCCACAAATGAGAAATGTAAGAGAAGGAATTGATAGCATAGAACTTAGTTACATTTAGCAATTTAAACTGTAAAAGGATGAGACCTAACTACCAATCTAGTACTGCATTTAAATTCGTAAAGTCGAGGTACCAAAGAAGAAAGTTCATCAGGCCAATTACCGTGAAAATATTTATAGAAAAGGGACAAGGAAGCCATGTTATGGCCATGAGAAAATAACTAATGCCAAGATACCATATCAGGACTGATAACATTGCAGATTTTTGTTTGGATTTTATCAAGAATCAATAAATACATGACAGAAGCATCCTGACAAGATGTAGCAGCAATATTAAATTTATGGATGGTGGTAGACTTATGTGAAATAGATTCTAGTGAGAAAAATTGTCTCACACCAAACCTCAAGTGGAACTTGTGTATACAATCCACTGCTAATGTTGCTGGAAAATTGTGGTGTTGTGTAACACTTTTCAAAAAGTGCACGGATACTCCACTAATCCTTGTCAGAATGCACTGATACTGAAGTGCCAATCCCTCCATAAATAAGTCCATATTTTTTTATAAAATTTTTTCATAAAGTTTATGATAATCTTTGTTGTTGTCATTTAATATGAATATTATTAAAAAAACACTCAGTTGCTTATTGGCAAGTTAAGTATTGTTAGATATAGCAATTAAAATGCAAGCAATTCTTCATGGATCTCTTGATGAACAATAAGTCCTGTTAGCAATCACAGGATGAGCTCAAACAATAATCTCTGATTTCTGATATCACAACAGTATTGATAATCCGAGTATATTTTTCTTCTTAATTTTTAATTCTGCTTTATTTATCAAATCCCTGAATTCTCCTGTTTCTTTTCTCTGTTAATCCCTTTTCATAATCACCTGTAATGTCCACTTCGTTTCGTTATCATACCACGAAAAACTAATCTCATTAGCAGCGGTTAAAGCACATGCCATCCAACCCTCAAAAAATTCTGTCAAATAAACAAGATTAATAAAATAGTTGCTAAAACAGAAAAAAAGACAACCTTAATCCTTAACTTTTAATCTGATTTTTCTCAATCCATTGATTTAGTGTTCTCTAGAATGGCCTACAGTCTTAACCTTGCAGTGACCAATGTCCTATCTGTCGTATCACCAACACTATTTTGAATTAGTTGATATGACTAATTCTTATTTAAAGTTTTCAGTTTCAATTTGACATTGATTTCATTTCCATGGACTTTATGTATATTGTGATTTGTTATTCTACGATTTTTATATGAAGTTATTTAACAAATATTTTAGGTCAAAAGCAACCAAAACCAACCAATTATAATTGTCTTTATTGCTGTCTTGTTCAGTTGTACTTGACGGCCATCTTTTCCCCTTTACTCTTTGTCCATTCAATGTGAATTGGAAAAAAAAAAAATACATTTCTCTCTATCTCTCTCTCTCTCTCCAAAGTTACTCGGTGAATTCAGTGTTAAAAAGCCACCATTATTCAATTTCCAAAGGTCATTTTGACAACAGTTTGCATTAAATTTTCTTTTTTAAGATTTTCTTTTCTTTTTTTTTTTAATTCCATGAAAGTTTTCTTTTTACTTTATTACTTAAGAAAAAAAATTACTATATTTGCATAATTGTGCAAACTGCCAAACTAAGTAATTGCTAAGATGTATGTGTGTGCATATATATATATATATATATATATATATATATATATATATGTAGGGAGAGAAAGAGAGAAAAGTTGTAAAAGCTTTTATCTTGACATGTCTTGCTGATCAAACAGCATCAAAAAATCAAATTTTATTTCATTCATATATATATATATATATATATATATAAATAATCTATTGGATTAATACATAAAAAGTCCATTACTTCTTTAGACATTGCTATTTATGTTTGGATATGAAACTGTGCAGATATTAACTTTCAAGTATCTGGAAAGGATGTGTGTTTATATGACACTGTTCAACTTTGCCTGATTGGCAATGCAATCTGTGACTGAGTCACTCTAGAGGATGTTGCATCTAATGACGGTTTCTCCTCCAAAGAGGGAAGCAGGTTCGAATCCTGCCAGAGAGTGCATCTTTTTGTTTAATAAGGTTTCTTGAATATTACAGGCTGGTACACAAAAATAAGTAAATATACTGTTTAATAAATTTATCAATAAATGTAGCCATCTGCTAAAATATGGGTACCCACTAAAATAAAGTTTAAAGTGATAAAAAAATATATTGACTCATATTGACTGGTGAAGAGTGTCAGCAAATATTCCTGTGGCTATGTCCTGAGACCGAGATCCTCGCTGTTGCACAATATGTGGACTTGTATGCAAGTCACTAGTGGGTGGGATCACATACAGCAAAAACATAGAAACTGAATGAGATTGTTGGATCCTCATACATCAGAATTGACGGGAGAGTCCAACTCACACACACATATAAACCATTAGCCCTGAAGAGTGAAGGCAGTACTACAATGCATACATGAAACTTCAAAATCATTATGACTGAAAATAACACCACTCAGTTAAGTGATAAGTTTCTTTACATTAATTCTATTAACACTCTATCCTTACCTTTTAATATTGAGCACTTTATGATAAAAACCTGCCTGTCTAAAATGCCTTTCCATCAGTAAACTACAGAAAAAGGACCAGCAATTTTGGCACTTAAAAACTCTTTAATACTATATATATATATATATATATATATATATATATATATATATATATATATATATTCTGTTTATATGTTATTTTTATAGATAAAGTTTATTTAAGTAAATGCTCTGTTTTTAATTAAACAGAACTAATTACATTTACTGGTGTAAATGATTGACAAATTTCATAGAAAATATGTTAATGCATATATATATATATATATATATATATATATATATATATATATATATATATGCCTACACATGTACTCCTATATGTCTATATATGTAAGTTGAATCAGTCATTGCTCTTGTGATGCTTTGTGGTGATGCTTAGACTCTGACATTCAAAAAACATCTTCAGGGGTCACCAAGGGTCAGGGGCCATGTTGTGCTGGTTAAGGTCAATAGAATATCTGGGAGTTGATGTTTTTCCCTTTTTTTACCAAACACTTCTCTTATGGATGGTAATTGTTGAGTGCTGCTGTCCCCTCTCTGACACCTATAACTTTTTACCTACTTTTTTTTCTTATGACTTTTGGACTTTGGATAGGGGTGGGGCTGATAATGGGAAGAAGAGCAGTAAATGGAGGTGGTGGAACATTGAAAGTATTGCCAAGAATGGCTGTCATCCAATAACCACTGTGATTAATTTAAGGTAAATCTGCATTCGTCTTTGTGCCAATGTGAACATTTATGTTGGCATTTGTGTGTGAAAGGAAACTTGACTATCTCCATTTACGAATTGCAGAAATACAGGGAACTAACTCTACAATGAAAAATTGCTATTGGCAGTTTAGTATAATGAAAAGATGGGCATATATTTTTTATTAGATGAAGCACTGTCAGCCATTATTATTTCCTCTTCATTTCTCTGATGAAGCTTTAATCAAGACAAAATGGATGATGCTAACCTCCAGGAAGGTGATTCATTGCACCTTTTTGAACTAACTTTTTTTGATGACATAAAATGGAAAGATCATATTGAATCAGTTGCTATGTCTGCAGATAATAAAAGTTCATTCACTGTGTTGGAAAGGCCTTATCATTTTACAGTTGAAATGGCTAGCTGTAACTGTCAGTTCTATGTTAACAGTTTCTTTATCCACACTTCTCGCTTGTGGAACTCTCTTCTGTTTTTTTTGCTTCCCAGTCAAGTTTGACCTTCAAAAATTTAAATGCAGTGTTAATTGGTATCTTCTGTCTTCTTAATTCTTGTTCTTTTATTGTCCTCTCTCCTTAATAGTAGTTTTTCTTTTTATTTCTCATATTCTTTAACACTCTATAACCCCTTGTGTCTTTATTGCCTTGCTTGGGGTGTAATGATTAAAAATATATAATAGAAATTCTAGCAATCTCCATCTTTTAGTTCTGTTTCATAAATTTTTAATGAAAGCGTTTAATGTATATTTTCAGCTAACTTCAGAGGAAAGCTTTATTTCAGTTTGCCCCGACATCAAAAGAGAATCACATTACAGTCGTTAATTTTAAATGCTGAATTTTGTCAATTGCAGTTTTAGAAATCTTCTAGTTTATACCTGTGGGGGTTAGCAGTACCCAGAGTTAATGGTGCAGAAAATGATATTGGCGACTGAAGTTCAAATTCCAGCTGAGACTCTTTATGCTCATTTCACACTGGTGCACCATGAGAAAGTCAGGAATCCATCTGTTCTTTTCCAAGCTAGGGATGAAATAGTAAGGTAAACTGAGCTCTCTAGCATTGGTTGGCAAACAGTAAAAAAAAAAAGATGACTCAAAATTCAGAAGGAAGTTTGTCTACTATCAAAAAATGACAGCAGAATTTAAGGAATTATGCAATTGCATTTGTTATATTTTCTACATAAATAATCTAATAGTTTTAAGAAATTTTCACATTTAAGAAATATTTCTACTTTTTAAATCATTAAAAGTAAAAAAAATATTCAAAAATTTGCATAAAAGAAACAAAAAGCAACATAATATATCATGATTCCCATAACTCATGAGGGTCATAGGTGTACCTCATTCACTGCAGCTATAACAACAATGGTATGTCTAAGGTAAGATAACCTGATGGAGCCCATCCCTCTTTTTTTGGGTTCAGTTTTCATTTCCTTGATAGGTTGTTACTCCAAAGTAAGAGAGTTTATCCCGTTGGTGGAGGGTGGATTTATTTCTTTTCCAAGGCTATTAGTGCAAAGTGAATGAAAGAAAATAAAGTGGAATTTGAACTCAGCTTACCAATTTCACTTTTTGCATCAATAATTGTTACACTATTGGTGTAACAGCTTCTATAGACATCTGCAATGGTGTTCACTTTCCTCTATGGTACTGACACTTGGGTCATCTACCAGTGCCACCTATGCATCCTTGAATGCTTTAATCAGCATTGCCTTCACACCATTCTCAAAGTATACTGGAATGACTTTATTGCAAACTTGGAATTCCTCTATACCATCAGGATACAAGCAGCATTTCAAAAGAAAGAAGCAGCTACACTGTTTATTCTACATATCAAAGAATACAACTGCAAACCCAGAAGAGGTGTTTCCTCTACCAATTCTTAGCCTGCATCTGCTGCATAAAAAATATTTGTTTCATCTGGGCTTTACAACTGGTGGTTTCTTGCCAGCTATGATATATACACAGGTTGGTCATGTGATTAAATTTTATTTCCATTAATATGAATATCTTTATTGTAATAAATAGTTTTCAAGTGGTCATTTTAAAACAATGAAGTTTTTTTTCTTTATATTGAAGGACTAAAGAAATGAATTGCATAAGTGGTCATGTAATAAATAATATCAAGGCCTTGAATATTAACCTCTGATTAATGTAATGATATCATGTATGTGTATATGTCTGGACTCTCAAGTTGATTGCAACAAATGAGGGCCTAACAATTTAGTTCTTAGAAATGAATCACCAGACTACATATGCATTTTGTTTTTGGTGGTAAAGGCTTGTGTGGAATGGTTGAGAATTGGTGTGTAGTGTGCCATGAAAAGTGGTGGCCAACCAAGGCTAAAGACTCTGCCTTGCTTTTAATCTATAGCTGGGAGGAGAAGAGATAGATTCATATCCTTTTTAAGGGTATTTGTCTGAAAGTGAATGAAACGAACTCAACTGGAATTTGAACTCAGCTTATCAATTTCTCATTTCAGGATGCTAACTGCTGCACCACCTGTGTGTGTGTGTGTGAGTACGTAAGGTCTCCACACTTGCATAAGCCTCTTTCTCTATTGCTGAATGTTTTCGTTCCAACTGTGTAACCGGTAGCTCTCTTACAAGGTTGTTTTTTTAGTCCTTTATATCGTTTTCTAGTAAGGAAAAAAAAATGAGTATTGTGCAAGTTTTCTATCTCTTTTGCCTCCTTATTTGCCTCTGTGGTGTTCTTCCTATAATCATAGAGTTTTTTTAAAAAGAAAAATACCACCTCAATTCAGTAGAGACGAATATGGCTTTTTCACAGTTTCCTTGTCTTTAATATCAGTAAACTGTGTAGTTCATAGGCCGGCTGAAGATCTGGGTTGATCTCTCATAGTAGTTCTCGCTTGTTGGTGTGTCGCTACTGCTGCTGGCTGCTGCTGACCGCTCAACCTGACCGTGACAGGTCTCTTCCCTGGCCTCCTGTTGACTACTTGGTGTACTTCCATGTGACCCCTTTTATGGCATTTTTTTATGGCTTAACAGGCTTGAAAAACGGCGCGAGTATAATTAGGAGGGAAGCATTTTTATTGATCGAAAAATAGAAACACTTTAAAATATTATTTTATTTTTCAACCGGAACTCGTGCGTCGGAAACATGCGTAAACGAAGATAATGGTCATTTTGTGACGGGGCCTTGTCCCGTTCACATCCGGCTTTCGCTCTTGAGTATATTAGTTTATTTGCCTGTAAATCAGCCGAGATATGTCTTATTTTATTTTATAACATATATATAATCTCAAACCAGACCTAAAACCTTTGTTTGACCAACTTGGCCTCCTAGCATATCGTAGACCTTAGAACCTTGAGGAAATTATAGGTAGTAACCAAATTTCAGATGATAAGGTAACCTGTAATAGACCAAAAAAAAATTTTCCCAACCATGTAACAAAAAAAGGAACCTATGTTGTAACCACATTAGACATACCAATTCGTTCAATAACTCAGTCACTAAATCTAATTTCAAAATCTACCACAACTCTAACTGTAGAAGTCATAACATAATTTACTTATTGGAATGCACACTATGCCAGAAACAATATGTGGGAAAATCTGAATGGCTCTTTCACTACAGAATTAATAATTATTGAAATTGAATCAACTTGGCTCTCCACGAAAGATTATTACCTGTAGAACAACATTTCCGCCTAGAAAAACATGATTTTAAAAAACCATGCAAAATTCACTATAATTGAAAAAATAGAAATAGACAGAAAAGATAACCTTAGAAAAATACTAGAGGAACATAAAGACAAATGGATTTTGTGCCTCAAAACACTCTGTCTTGACAGACTTAACCACAAATTTAACAACATAGATAGAATTAATATATAATCCCATAAATCAAGCCCCACCCAGATTTCTCACCCACACAAGACAGACATGCTTGCAAAGGTGTTGAGGTCTTACGCATATACCTGCACTCACACAAATATACACACACACACATCACACACACTCCCAAAAAACTAAAAGATAGCATACACTTAACACACATATCCCCTTCCCAGCAACCAATAAAACTGTTGAAATGACCAAGGAGGGAATTCTCCCAGCTTCTATTTTAAAAACAATTTGAAAGAGGCTGTTTAACCAATACAAGGACTCACCAAAATTAACAATAAAAAATAAATGATAACTACAGATAAAGTTCACTTTCTTTAGAGACAGTCATTTACTCCTCTAGTTCATTGCTACTAACAAGCAGGGATTCTTTTCTCCTGATGATGGCTATGCTGGCCGAAACTAGTTGAGGAACCTAATTGAAATAATAAAACAAAAAATATTAATATACAACCCAGAGTGTCTGAAAATTTTAATTTTTTAATATTTTTTTGTTCAAAACACACACACACACACACACACACACACACACACACACACACACACAAATGACTGACAAGGTAGTGCAGTTAAGTATTTTGTCTAATTTATTTGTGTTCTTATAATTTTCTTATTTTCTGGACATAAATTATGTAAAAATTTTCTGAATATTCTGTATGGAAAATAAAACATTCCTATACCTCTAGATACATACATAAAACAATCCATACATCATTCAGTTAAAAGTAAAAATAAAATCATCCTTGATAATGGCTAAAAGTATAGCTAAAAGTACTTGGAAAAAAATTATGTAAGTAAAAAGGGTTGTCAATTAGATGATTGATGTTACCTTTGCCATCTCACAGAGTTTCATAAACTAACCTATCCATCCAATTGTCAGTGAGTATCAGCAATTGACTGCTTTATATATATATATATATATATATATATATGTAATTTGTCTATTCCCTTGTTCAAGGGATATATTTTTTTGAAGTAGCAAAGTGGTTTTGGACTACTGTAACCAAGTAGGACAATCTAGCAGGTAACCGTAATCGACTGGTCCTCGTTGTAGTGGTAGGCAATAGGCGAAGACAATAGACATAGCCAATAGGCATCCTCCCTGTACCTCCACATCAGTCTGTATTTATGGCTGACACCAGCCAATCATATTACTGTGAGGGGGAACCCAGGTGTATGCATATTCATTATATCACCCATCAACTGACTGTTTAATGCAATTTAGTGTGATCTTCAAAACTGGTGCTTGCCATCTGATGCATGTGTAAAAATTCAGATATAAATAAATATATATCTGCAAAAAAAAATGAATAAAAACAAAAGGAAAACCTTTCTTAGCCGACACGTTTCATCTTCTGATAGACTTTAGCAAGGCAAATGTAAGAATCTTTTTTTTTTAAAAAAAAACAGTATTTAGAAGTAAAAGTGTCATTAGGTTTTAAAATTTTATGATCACACTTAAATTTGAAAAATTTTAAGCATCTAAGGATAAAGTCCATCAAAGGATGAAATGTGTTGGTAAAGAAAAGTTTTCCTTCTGTCTATATATATATATATATATATATATATATATATATAATGTCTGTGTGTGTAAGGAAACTTTTTTCAACTGTTTTAATGTTTGTGGTTATTGAAGGGATTTTCTATGCACAGGAATTAAGAAAAGAATTAATAAATGTAATGATATATATAAATAAAAAGGTGAGAGAAAAAACTATTCTTAGCCAATGCTTTTCCTCCTCTGAATCAAATGTATCAAAGCAAATGTAAAGATTTATTTTATTGCATGTGTTTATATACAAGAGCAAGGATACCATTGTTTTATCAATTTGAGAATGTTCATGAATATTAATCAGGTGGCTAAAAGTCAGTCAAAGCATAGTGAGGACACAAATCTGTCTTTTTATTCATTTTGTTCCTTCACAATTACACTCTATCTGAAAATAATGTACACACACACATATATATGAGGGAAAATGTATGTCAAAGCAGAAAAAAGATTTTCATGTGACTTGTTTCAACCTTTATGACTTCATGGGATTAAATTTGTTTCATTGGTACAACTACACATGTGCATGAATGAAGGATGCTGGGAATTTTAAATTAAAATTATTTTTGGCATATAATCTAACCAATTTCATTTAGATTATTTTTCTTTTTATCACATTTGTCCTACACCAGGAATGTTGAAATGTTGTAAGAGCCTATGCACAAATTTACTGTAGATAACCTCATGATCAAGGCACCCTTATTGATCTTAGTGAATTGTTTTCTTCTTTGATCAGAGTAGTTTTTATGTCAAACTTTAGTTTGATGATGTCCTAAAGGACAAAACATAACATTTTTTCCATTTTGTCATACATTTTTTCCCACAATATTGTTTTTGATATATAAAAATTCATATAACATTGTCTCATATGTATATATGAATGTGTGATGACTAACAGAATGTCCATATGTAGATATTTGGGTGTTAAAAGCATTACATTTCATATTTATGGCCCATATCCAAAATATGCTAATTTGCAATTTTTAATAGGTTAAAAAATATACATGACACATTTTCTGTTACATACATATATATATATTTTTAATACACATTTGTGGAATAGTGACTCTTAAGTTATAATTGTTGTTCTCTCTCACTTTGCTGTTCTCTCTCTTTCAGTCACTCTGTTGTTCTCTCTCTCAATCACTCTGTTGCTTGCTCACTCAATTGCTCTCTCCTGAAATGCACTGTCATTCACTCTGTCAATCACTGTCATTCTCTCTCTCTCTCTCTCTCTCAATCATTCTGTCATTTTCTCTCTCTCTCAATCTGTCAGTGACTCTCTCAGACTCTCATTTTTGCTACTTATGAGTAGATTTTCAATTGAAAAAAAAACAAAATCTGTCTATTTTTCTACACGCCTTCAACTTGGCAGAAACATTTTACTCCTTCCTTGGCCATAAAATTTATTTCCAGAGAACTCGGTGACATTTAATCATAATTGTTTGAGATTATTTGAAACTTGTTCCAGTTCCCATGCTAAAATTCTTAGAACTTTATCTGTTAAAAGCATTGGTTTGGGTTAGGTGGCACTGATTACCTGTTATGTAATTCAAGAGTTTGTTGTCCAACATGAAATCTAAAGACAACAAGCAACATTGCCTAATACCAGTGAATGTCCCACTCTTGAATTCCTTTTGGATAAGGAAAAGAATAAAAAATTTTGTTCATTCCACTTGTAAAATATAAATGGTATGTTTTAGTCACATGTCTGTACATTTGTCTTTCAAGTAAGCAAATCATAAGGATGTACGGTATTTTTTTCATATTATTTATTTGTAAACTTAGTGAGACATGACATGATTATATCATGAGTAGGATTTATTAAATCCATCAAAACTTTCATTTTCTCATTCAAATACAAATATAGTTACATAACAAATAGTAAAAGCATAGATAGAAATTCATTGGAAATGATTTTACTATAGGAATGCATTGCAAATTATTTACTAGCCATTTATGTAAGCTGCCTTATCACTGATAGGATTTATTAAACAAATCCATCGTAACTTTCAAACTTTCATTCCCTCTAATGATTGCATATATAGTGACATAGCAAATACTAAAAGTATATATATATATGTAAATTATTTTATTCTCTCTCTCTTTCTCTCTGTCTCTCTCTCTCTCTCTCTATATATATATATATATATATATATATATATATTCTTAGTTATTTTGTCCTCTGAGGGACTTTATCAAAAGATGAAACACATTGTCTAAGAATAGTTTTTCTTCTTGTCTTTTTATTCATTTTGTTCCTTTACAGATACTCTATCTGAAAATAATATATATATATATATATATATATATATATATATATATATATAAAACCATATAAAACAAAGTGTATACATGCAAAGACACTTCTATCTCATCCCACACTTATCTTTAGGCCAACACTAATGTACAAAATTTTTCTCCTAGGGAAATTACTTTTGTTAATTTCCCCCTCAAATTGTGGGTGCTTAGAAGTATGCTTCTGAGTAGATTTTATGATCTTTGAGGGCCAGAAAACAACTGCCTTTTTGTTAATGCTCTATGGTGGATAATAGAGCATCTTAAGCCTAGTGATGCTGATAAAAGCTAAAATTTTATCTTTCTATCTCTTGAGTCATCTTCTCCTTTAAAGTCACAACCTTTATCTTTGTTTCAGCAGAAATTTTAGCCATAATTTTAGCTTAAAAAAGGAAGCTAATGTTCAGCTACAATCGCTTGATAAGGCACCTTACAATCATTCTTCTACACTCTTTCTCTTCACAAAAGTTTTCATATTTTCTTTCACTCCTAGTCAGCCTTTGCATCTTAGTGGCATCTTCCTTTCTTTCATTTTTTAGGATAAATTATTAACAAGTGATATTAGTAGAGTAGTGTAAGCAGAGAAGACCTCTGTTTCTGTATACCAGTCCTATGCCAGTTGCATGTACAGTCACAGAGAATATGGAAGATCCAACTGAAAAAAGGTTGAGGGAGTTATGGTTGAATCCTCATGATTTTAAATTCATCCATCACCACTAATACATGCATGCATTCTTCTTAACTTCTTAAGATGCAAGGGGTGACTAGGAGTGAAAGAAAACATGAAAACTTTTGTGAAGAGAAAGAGTGTAGAAGAATGATTGTAAGGTGCCTTATCAAATGATTGTAGCTGAACATTAGCTTCCTTTTTTTATACTAAAATCATGAAGGAAAGGAAGATTTTTTTTAAATGATTACAAGTGCACAAAGGGTAATAAAAATAATGAATTTTTTATTGCACAAAAATATTTAAGGCATGCAGTACATCCATGAACCTTTCAGCAGGGGGAAGCATCTTCCTAACAATGGAAAGAAAAATGCCACAAACATTTACACCTTGGTCATGTCAGTTCAGATTTATAGAATGACACATGTATCATATCCATAAATAAATAAATAAAAATTAATTATAGTGGGAAAAAAAAAATTATAATTATAACTATCATTAATTTACTCCTTCTAAAGCAATGCACTCAACAAAAATTTACGGTAAGACCCCCCCCCATGTGTTGTCTAAATAGCAAAATATGAACTTCTGAGATGGTTTGTCCACAACTTCAAGCACAATACTCAACAACTTATTTGAAAATTGGAAAAATACAATAAAAAAATTAAACTGAAAGACCTTGTCAGTTCTTTTTATTCGAACTTGCTTGGATAAATACTTGCTGCCTAAATATGTCATATATATATATATATATATATATATATATATATATATATATATATATAATGAAATTGAGTAAGCCTGACAATTATTTAGTATATTTTCTGTTTATATGTTATTTTTATAGATAGAATTTATTTAAATAAATACTCTATTTCTTAATTAAACAGTATTAATTACATTTACCTGCCTGAATGTTTGAAATTTTGTAGAAAATATGCATTTTCTGACAGGAATCTAACCTGTATTCCCATACTGAAACCATCATTTGATCTGACATGCTATATGATTTAGCTACAGAGAAGCCTTTAGTTAAAAACAGTAATTTGGACTTTGCTAAACAGAAAATATTATTATTAAGTTTGGTGTGTAGCATGCAAGTAAATTTTAGATATTAAATTTTGAAGTAAAAAAAGTCCATCTTGTACACCAAAAAAATATGGTAATTGCAAAAATAGATAAAAGATAATGTTTCTGAAAATGTTTGCGTGTTTGGAGTGGGGAGGTTTTCCTCTAAAATCCAGCCATTCTCCTTTTGTGTAGAGTTCTTAAGAGATTGTTGCATTAAGATTAGATTGCTGTCAAACAACAAGTCTTTCTTAAGATTAAATTGCTGTCGAACAACAAATCTTTCTCGGCCCAATGGATTATATTAGATTACATTAAGATAGCTTTTTGCAGGCAATAGAATCTTATCTGCCCAATATCTGGCTATCCTTTCTTGATCTGCCAGCTGCTGAGATAGTCACAAGAGCAGCCTTTGACAATGTAACAGTGAGCAGTACCAATTCTCAGTGACTGTTTTGTTTTCCTCAAAATAACTGCTCTTTCACTGTGAAACTAAATAGAAAACAAGACTGACATTGCTCAGTCATGTAATGGGCATATCATATAGTCGAAATATTAGTGGATACAAAAACGTACTTTTCTTTTTTTTTTAATCATATCTTTATCATTGGAAGCTTCTATCATGACCTCCATTCAATAACTTTTATGGAAACAAAAAGGACACTTATACACGATATCATAAAGGGATAGTTGAAATTTCTGGGGTACATAATGAGGAAAGAAGATTTAGAAAATTTAACACTCACAGGGCATATTACAAGCAAGAAACCTACTTAATGACCTTGTGTAAATAGTTGGCAGACTAGGCTTTAGGAGAGATAACAAAAAGACAAAATTTATTGAGAGCTACAAAGGACAGGAAATTGCAGAGAGTCAATATCATCAACTGATGGCCAGTCATTTCTGTTAATATTTTTCAAGAGATAAACACTTAAAATGCATAAAATCTGGGGAAATTCAATGTGAATTTTTTAATTTGGTTCCATTTTCAAAATTATTCACTTGACTTTCAGCCTGATTTTAAACTAATGTTTCAAAATTGCAAGATTTGCAATATATCTTATAACAAAAGATACACCTCAATTGTTTTGGTCATGATATAATAATAATAATAATAATAATAACAATAATAGACTAATGTATATACTTATTTATAATAATAGACTTACATATAAGAATATATCTTATAACAAAAATGTACTTATAATAATACACACACACATATATATATATATATATATATATATATATATATATATATATATATACACACTTATAATAACAGTAATAATACACATATATGTATATGAGAGTATATCTCATAACAAAAGGTACAGCTGAATTGTTCACAATATAATAATAATAATAATAATAGACATAATAATACTTATATATACACTTATGTAAGCAAATATATGGATAGAGATCTGACAGTATGAAGAAAAATATATGGAAAAACAAAAATCCGAATATGCAAATATGCTGTTTTAATGTTATTTCAATGTCGACGTCAGACGTTTCGGTCTAGTAGACCTTCTTCAGGACATAGTTATTAAAACATAATTAACATTAGACGATATTCAAGTCAACATGAAAAGACGATAGACATAAGAGTAAGACTAATCAAAACAGAATAACTGAAATTTTTAAGATCAGATTAAAATAAAATTCTTTAAGATTCTTTAAAATTCTTCAAACATTTTTTTAAGATTAGATCAAAATAAAATTCTTTAAAATTTTTCATTTAAATTATACTCTATTTTAGAAATACGTTTTCACAACATTGCCCACGTGACGCTGACATGATCATATTGTGAAACGGAACGCTGATCTTAAAAATTTCAGTTATTCTGTTTTGAAACGTCTGACGTCAACATTGAAATAACATTAAAACAGCATATTTGCATATTCGGATTTTTGTTTTTCCATATGTTTTTCTTCATATACACTTATATATAATAGACTTGCCTATAATGATATAATAATAATTAAAATATAAATAACTATAATTTATTAATGTAACTACCTTATATAACTTTGGGACCACACAGAAGTAAAACACGGAACATGGATTAGATGTAAGAAAGATATATTAACAACAGGTTACACAGATAGTGTAAGCAGAGCTTACTATAAGTTAGTGTCCAACACTGGTAGTCGTACTAGACTCTCACTGTCTCTCTGTGTCACTCTCTGTTACTCTCTAGAGTGTTATGTTGCCTACTTAATATAGGCCTGGAAGCGTCTATTGTGTAGGTAGTTTCCGGTCTCACAATACCCCACTTCCTAAGAGTTTTCTTTTTGAAAAGGAGAGAAAAAAATAAAACTTAATACTTTTTCCTCTTGGGATTTACGTTGAGCGGTTGAGTAAATTTCCTTTTCCTTCCTGAGCGTCGCACTTCAGGAGAAACTTAGGGCATGTCGAGATCGAACTAGAGATCTTGATGCGTGAGCCACAGCTTTTCGCGAACCATCTGGTAGTTTATGCAGAATGCAAGCACCAATGCCGTATGAGCTTGCATCACTTGCGACCATGATGTCGAGACTAGGGTTGTAATGGGTGAGGGAGAGGTCTGAAGTAAGAGTTTTCTTGATCTTCTTGAATGCGTCTTGGCATTCCGGGGTCCATGACCATGGTTTATCCTTTTTTAAGAGTTGGTTATTTTGCATCCAAGGAAGCTTTGTAACGCTTGAATGTTATCTGTGGCCAGCATGTTTCTGATTGCGTTGGCTCTTTCTGGATCCGGCTGACGACCGTCTTTATTTATGACGTGACCTAAGTATTTAATCTCTGGTAAGAAAAAGTCACACTTTGCCTCCTTAACCTTAAATCCGTATTCTTGTATCTTTTCGAACGAATACGTTTATTATATGGTTCTGGTGCTCTGCCATAGTTTTACAGTAGTTGAAGACTTTCAATGTCTACATGAAATAAGCTTTGGAAAAATGGTATATAAAATAGGAATATAGTTTAGATTCAGCCTAATATCTAATAATATTAAGAATAATCTAATGAGGTCCTCTAGTGTTTTCAATGTGTGCATGTAATAAGCTTTGGACTGAAGGTGAAATAAAATACATTTGATATATATTAATAATATTATAGGTTTATAATTTCAATAGTCTTCCAATATGTACATGAAATAATATTTGGTGTTAAGGTTTCTAAGCTATGAATATATCTTTTGATACATTCATAGCTTTAAAGAAACCAGAAAAGATTGAAAAATCCAAGGAACTTGCTAAGGAATTGAAGAATCTATGGAACATGATTGTGGAAGTAATTCCTGTAGTAACGGGTGTATTTGGAACACTTACCTGGTAGCTTGAAAGACTGCCTGGAGGGAATTGGAAATGAGGCCCCCAGAAAACCGTCATTATTTATTCTGCAAAGAGTCTTGAAAAAGTTCTTGAGTTAGGACTAGTCTTGTTGACAACATGCCTTAAGAACAGTTTGACTATGTCAATGTGCAACACTGACATTGTAATAATGGAGCAAATGATAGTTTTTAGACATGTACATGAAATAAGCTTTGGAGTAGAGGTGTTTAAAATATAAATATGTTTTTGATACACTTTCATGTATATTTATACTAGTCTTAATAATATAATTGATTATTTCTTATGTGGTGTGTGCCTGCAGGATATAGGTAATCATGGCTCTCCACAACTTCCTATCTCTTGTGGTCTTTAGCAGTTTTACATCTTTTTCTAAGGCTACCCCCACCCACCATTCTGTTATCATTTCACACAAGCATATCAGGTATCTCACTGTCTTTTTTTTTATCCCTCTAACCCTCAATATATCCTGTGAGGGTTAAGTTTTCCAATCCCTTCTTCCTCATTATGTGTCCAAACAATTTCAGCTATCTCTACCTGATTCTGAGTATAAGCATTCTTTCTGTTGTAATTTTCTTTAAGACTTTCTTGTTACTTCCTTGTTGCTCCGTTCATAGAATTCTCAGTATCCTTCTGTAGAATCACATTTTGTTGCATCCAGTTTTCTTCGCATCCAATCATTCACTTTCATATGGATATCAGATAGAAATCCAGAATTTTTTTCTTTGTTTCTAACAAAAGTTTTCTGTTTCTCACTTTAGCTTTTAGAAGGCATCTTTCACTAGTCCAATGCATGTTTAGATCTCAATGTTGTATTTCCCATCCTCTGTTAAAATACTTCATAGATATTTAAACTTCTGCGCCTACTTGATGTTGACACCCCCAACAGTGTTATCTGCTTATCTTATATTTTTAAGAATACACCCACCTATAATGAATAATGGTAGGGTTTCCAGTTCTCTTAGGATAGCCTTCTTGTAGAGGTTGAATAAAGATGCGTAAAATATGAATGTTTTTTTTATATACTCTGATAATAGTCTTAACATAATGGAGTACTAGATAGTCTTTAGAAATGTAAAATATTAATTTACTTTTGATATACCATAATAGTTACCAATTTCCAAGAGATGCCGAAGGATTTTAAGGCAAACCTTCTCAATTTGGAAGATTGTATTGCTCCAATCTTCCTCCTTCCAAAGATTTGACACTTAAAAATAGCCTAGATAAACTTGATATCTCAAGCCAACAGGTTGATGCAAAAGTTTCTAGATCCATCTTTTGTATAATGTTAGGAAAATCTTAGAAGTGACTTCAAAGTTATCCTTAGCTTTTTAAGCTTGCTTCCAGAAAGGAACATTGGTCAACATTTAATACATTTGGCTTTGTATTGTTCACACAAAGAAAAGTCAGTTTTAGACAAGATTATCATTGGAAATTAAAGAAATGGATTTATTATGATAATCCCAAATCAAGACATTCCTGGTGAGATGCAACCTAGAGAAAGAGGGTTTTTTGCTGTCTTTGGCAAGATTATAATAGAGATCTCTATTCTGAACAGCAGTATGAGTTTTGGTCAGCCTGATCCACTGTCGATGTCTTAACTATCATAACTCACAGAATCAGTGAGTCCCTTGATGACAAAAACACCTTGAAGAACATAGCACTAGATATGTCAAAAGACTTCAAGAAGGTGTGGCATAAAGGTTTACTACACAAGCTCTCCATTTATGGAATCACTGGAAGGGTCTTCTCGATCATAAAATCCTTCATAACAGGTAGGTCCTTGAAGGTAGATATTAATGGCCAGACCTCCAGTGCCCTCACGATCAACACAGACATCCCACAGGGTTGACTAATTGGACCAACCCTCTTTTTGATTTACATAAAAGACAATTTGTAAGCATCTATGCCGATGATATGACAATATATGGGTGCACCTCTAAAACTTGATAGCCAGAGATTGGTGACAGATCTCTCTTCCAATCTTGCACAAACTACCCAATGGGGTAAAAACTGGCTGGTTATATTCAATGCCTCAAAGACCAAGCTAGCTATGTTCCATCATCGCCAATCTGACCCCGAACTATCACCAATTAAGATGAACAGAGGTCCTCTTGGGGAAGTAGTGTGACTTGAGATTCACACCTGACCTCAAGTGGAACTCATATATATGATCTGCTGCTAAGGATGCAGTTAAAATGGACAATGCCCTGTACCACTCCAATAAGTACCTGACTCCTCCTGCTATCCTCCACCTTTACAACATTCAGATCAGTTCAAAAATGGAGTGCTGTTGTTGTATTTGAGCAGGTGACCTCACTCTCCAGCCTTGATAGTGTTCAAAAGCCTTTGTGGGTGACAAATTATTCTTCACCCTTCAACTCCGCTACCACAGGTGGCATATGGCAAGCCTCTTGCTGCTCTGCTGCTACTTCCATGGAAGGTATTCAGACAAACTACATTCCCTGGTCCTACCAAGGCAAACCTTCATGGTAAGAACACACCATGCCACTTACGTAGGAGCAAACCACCCACATTCCCTCCATATTCCATTAGTGAGAAGTAAGTTCCACTCAGTCAGCTTCTTCTTGTGAACCACTGCCCTGTGGAATCACTCCCAGCAACATGTTTCCCTGATCACTACAATCTTAACCTATTCGAGGTTAGAGTTAATTGTTATCTCACTTATACACACAAATCGCCTCCTAACATAACTCTCTATCTTGAATGGCCTCAGGGCCTTGTAAAAGGGACTCTCACTGTAAAAAAAAAAAAAAAGAAAAAGTTACTATACAATGCTACAGTGAGCAATTGGCTTGTTTGAATTACACACTTGAAGGGACACACCCTTTTCCCCAGTAAAAAAAAACTTGAATGGGGATATATTACAATAGCCATCTTCATGTTGCAAAAGCAATGTACCAAATATTCATGGAGGTGAGGTGTAAAGCTCAGGTGCTTCTTATGTATTCTTTAGACTGCCATTTTGTCATGTTATGCTTCTTGTCTGATCAACTATTACAATTCATGTTGAAGATATTCAAAAAATATTTTGAATGCATTTGTTGAATTAAAAGCAGGATCCATCTTTGTCAAACATAGGTAAACATGTCCTCAATAAGACATATTGTTAAAAGGACACTTTTTCCCATGACATTGCTTTTTTTAACTGTCACTCTTTGGTAATGTTGTTTTAAAAAGTGATGATTAGAATTTGAATAAAACAAACAAATGATGGATGGGAATTTATATATTTCTTTTTGTACTTGAGAATTTACAACAAAAATATTAAACACTGTTTAGATTGTTTATTTACAAGAATAATTTTATATATACAACTTTCTGAAAACTAATACAATTAAAACTAATGCAATACAATATTTATCATTTACCAGTTTATAAAGAAATAAATGTGAAAACAATTTTTTATTCATAAATTTATAAACATTAACTAAATTATTAAGATATGTGAACCAACTATAAGAAGATCCTTATTTAGCATTTTATAAAATTCAAATAGATTTGCAATTATTAGCTGATGTTTTGCCAACAATTCCAATAAATAATATAATAAATAAATAGGGCAAATAGACAATCTAATAAATGAATAGTGTTTAGTATTTTTGTCGTCAATTCTCAAGAACAATAATATGTATAAATTCACTTTCATATACTTTGATTTTATTAAAATTCTAATCGCTTTTTAAATCAATAAACATTGCCAAAGAGTGAAGGTAGTTAAAAAAATGATGTCATGGGGGGGGAATCTTTTTGCTACTCCCTGTCTTTTTGCAGGTACAAAGGTCCATGTTTGCCCTTTATTTTATGATACAATTTAGCTGAAAGATAACATCAAGTTCTATAAAGGTAAGAAAAATACTTTAACTGAATATAGATGCTTTGAGTTCATCACAGTAAAAGATTTTGTCAAAAATTAATGGAAACTATTAATTATTGATGTTGTGATAAAAACAACAAAAAGTAGATGGAGCAAATTTAATTATAAAATAATAATGGTGAAAATACTTAATCTAAAAAATATACCAATAATAATCCATAATGCAACAATAATAAAGTGTAAAATTAGTAATATATATATATATATATATATATATAGTGGATTGATGTTAGCTCTATCACTGATATTGAGAGCTTTCCAATAAGTACTGCGCATATATAATATATAAATAATATGTATAAAAATTACACACACACACACACACACACAGTCATTAACAGACAGACTGTTTTGCTGTATCACAGCTCTTAAGTGTGACTAGATATCTGATTGCTTCAACCCAGGATTGAAATCTGACTGATTTGGTATCAGTCAGAAATTCTACCCCTAGGCTATCATTGCACAGCAGAGAGGAAGGGTAATTTTAACATTTTCTATGCGAAAAAAGTGGACATTGCGGTCAACATCCAGCGGTGACAGTCTGTTTCATGTTTAAACACAGTTATATGGCCTGAGGATTGCGTTTAACCATGAAACTGACTCTGGCCACTGGGTGTTGACCTAAATGTTCACTTTTATATTTACATATGCTCTATCCCTGATATTGAGCACTTTAACTAATAAATATAACATACCTTAAAACTATATTTTTTATCATATTATATGATAAAATTTTTCTTGCTACATAAACATATATATACATATTCTTTCAAAAATATTCCTTCATAAATTTTGAAACTACCAGTGTCTCTCGTTTTGTGTTTATGTGTAGATATGACAATATCAACAAAGCCCAGTCTGATGAAATCTTAACAGATGAAACACATCACAAAAATTATTTTCCGATTTGTCGTGTGTGTGTGTGTGTGTGTGTGTGTGTGTGTGTTTCCAACCTTGAAAAAAGATTGGTAATTTTCTGCTTTGTATTGTGAACAATTTTTTTCAGAAAAGTTACGTCATTTTTTCTGAAGTTGTAATATCTAAATGAATGATGACTAATATTTGAGTTTTCCCTTTGAGATGTTCATACTGCTGAAAATTTGATTAATGGAATTGAAAAAGGGTCCAACTTAAAATTATGCTTAATTGCTATAAAAGAAAAACTCAATCCAGAAGTCGTAAATGTCATATGAGAATTTAATCTCCTTGTTTCTTTTCTTTGGGGATTAGAAATAAAGTCAGAGGAAGAAATTAGGCCAATGTTCAAACTTCATGCACACATATAAAGCAGTGTGTAAAACAGCCATTTTTTTCTGTTGACACCCCTATTATTATTATTATTATTATTATTAATATTTTAACTTACCCAGATACTCTTTTAGCAATGTTTATTTACAAGATTATAAAAATATGTGATATTTATTATTTACCATTTTATAAATAATTATTTATCACAAGATTCTTGGTTGAGAAGAAAATTTTTCAGTACACCCTCAAATATATCTACAAAACATTTATTATTATTATTTATATATGCACATATATGCATATAAATCTGTATTTTTTTTAATCATGTCACCCCAAACAATGTATTAAAGCCACTAAGATACAAGGGGTTACTAAGTGAAAGAATAAGAAAAAAGGGAAACATTATTAGGAAGCGTGAACAATGAAAGATAAGGAATCAAGAAGACAAATAGCAATTGACATTGCATTTAAATTTTTGAAGATCAAAGTTAGCTGGAAAGAATGGAGTCAGAAGAAAGTTCCACAAGTGATAAGGGCAAGAGAAGAAACTGTTAGCATAGGACTTACGGCTACATCTAGCCAATTCAACTGTAAGTTGATGAGATCTCGATGCCAGTCTAGTATTGTGCTTAAATTCAAAAAGTCCAGGTACCATAGTGGGATGTTTATTAAAACAATTACCATGGAAGTATTTATAGAAAAGGCACAGGGAAGCTACATTACAGAGGTGGAAAAGTGACTGAAGCCAGGATGCCAGATCAGGACTGATAACATTTTGGATTCATCTTTGGATTTTATCAAAAATTTCAAAATAGATAGAAAGAGCATCAGACATGATGAGGCAGCCATATTCAAAGCATGAATATATATATATATATATTTAAGTTATGAAGAAATATTATATATATATATATATATATATATATATATATATATATATATATATTAATATAAAATTAATGGATATTTGTTTAATCTAACATTTTTATTTCATCAAACATTATTTTTAGGAGATACCCATGTTTGAATAGACACCCATTTTTTTTTCTTAAACAGTGTGTATTATATCTGTCCAAATGTACTCTCCAGCAGGGTTTGATCCTGCATCCCCTTTTGTAGAAGAAATTAGTGTCTCATCTGGTGTGTTTTACACCACTCAGCTACAGAGAGCATCACAACTCAGCAATATTCTATTTACCCTTTTAAGGACTGCACATTCCATGGTTTAGAGTTTCTTGAATACCCATATCTGCTTGATTTCATACATATATAAAATGTAAAAAAAAAAAGCAATTTCTAAGAAATTAATGGATTTATTTTTTTATGCGATATTTTTATTACTTCAGACATTATTTTTAGTGGATACCCATATTTGAATAGATGCCCTGTTCTTTTTTTTAAATAGTGTGTATTATGACATCTATAGACATGCATTTAGCATAATTATTATCGATGTGGAAAGAAGAATTAGTGTTCAAATTCCAGTTAATTAATTTTATTCCATTCATATAGCTCTAATGCCCCTGGGAAAGGCATGAGTCCACTTTAATCTAGTAGGGTCAGCTGAGATCTCTTGCCTTGGTCAAATAGATGAAAATTCAAAAGAAGAGCTCAAAACCAGACAGAAGAGGGATGGTCTCTGTCAGGTTATCTTACCCTAGACGTACCATTGCTGTTATGGCTGCAGTACATGATCCTGATTAATTATGGGATTTATCATGTGTTGCAATGATTTAAGTTGACACAAAAGTTTCAAGTATTGTCTATAGAAATCTGCTATTTATATAAATTCATACCATCATTATTTTCCCTGGTTTTATAACTTATAAACTATCAAACTTTCTCAGATCAATGATTAAAAATGGCTTTAATCAAATGAAGCCAGTAGGTCTTAGTGAAGACCATCCTTCTTCAAACCTCATTAACTGGTACTGTAGTATCACAAACAAAGAATTGTACCAAATCACAGAAACCATATCACTTGAATTTTGACAGCAACAACTACTAAAATTGATATCACATGTTAAATAGCTTCATGATATTGAAATTTCATATGAATATTATGCATGGTGCCAAACACATTCAGAAATATCTAAACTGTCAGCTGAATAAAACCACTCTCTGAGATCGATGATTCAAAATGGCTTTGAGTGAATGAAGCCAGTAGGTCTTAGCAAAGACCATAGTTCTTCAAGTTTTGTGGATTGGTGTTACAGAATCACAAACAACTGGCAACTAGTCTAGGAGAAGAAACACTAAATGCAAACTGGTAGTGTGAAGTGTAAGAAAGGTATTTGTTAATGCTTAGTCTGACCATTTATTGCAAATGCTTTCTTCACCAGCCTCTTGGATTTCACCTCGCCATTAGATCCTAGAAGAAATGTTGAGAGGGTGTTGCTGGACATTTGCAACTCTTGATGCCCCCTAAGAATCCACTCATACACACACTGCTCCTTTTGTAATAATAATTCCCATCCATAGATCTACTTACTTCTCTACCTCTGCATTTTTCTTTTTCTTGTATGTGCTGTGTCTCTTCAGGATATGGACAATCATGGCTTCCACAACTTCCTATCCTTTGTGGTCCTTAGAAGCTTTTCTTCATTTGCTAAGCCCCTGCACCTAATTCTCTCATCCATTCACACAAACTCAGCTTTCAGTATGCCTCTGTGAGTGCTATGTTTTCCAAACCCTCCTTCCTTATTATGTGTCCAAGGAATCTCAGCTCTCTCTTTGTGATTCTGAGCATAAGTGTTCTTTTCCTTGCTATTTTCTTCCTTGTTACTTACTCCCTCCATCTATGGAATTCTCAGTATCTTTCTGTTGAACCACATTTCTGTTGCTGCCACTTTTCTCCTCATCCATTGGGAGATTGTCCAGCATTTACTGCCATATAAGAGGATGGATATCACATAGCAATTCAGCACTCTTTTCTTTGTTTCTAACAAAAAAAAATTATTACTCAGCAATTTGCTTAACTTTTGGAAGCCTCCTTTCACTAATGCAATGCATATTTGGATTTTGATGTTGCTCTTTACATCCTCTGTTAAAATACTTCTCAGATATTTAAACTTCTGTACTTGCTAGATGTTGGCATCTCCAATTTGTAACTTGTATCTCAGGCTCTTTCTCTTGCTGAGGACCATACAGGTCTTTTTTCTTCCAGTTGAGGATTAGTCCTTTTTTCTTTTACTACTCTTTATAGGAGGTCCTGTAGTTTTTTTTTCCATGTCAACCATCAACACTAGTTTCATCTGCATATTTTATATTGTTATTATCATACCCCCAGATAATAAATCCTAGTAGGGTCTCAAACTCCCTTAGGATAGCCTTGCTGTAGAAGTTGAATAAATCTGGGGAGAAGACATATTCTGCATTTTTTAACCCATAACCCTCTAGGCTTGTAGGGGTACCCTATACACTGCTACAGCATTAACAGTGGTGTTTCCTGAGCAAGATAGTGTGATGGATCCTAACTCTTTCCAGGCTGGTTTTGAATTCAGTTTTTCCTTCTCTTAGGTCGGTTGCCATTCAGTCTGTCTTGCATAGTTGAGGGAAGAAGAGATGGATTCATACCTTTCCCAAGGGTATTAGCCATAAGTAGATGTAATGAACTTGACTGGAATTTGAAATCAGCTCTCTGATTCCTCAATCCAAGTTTGTATATAATCATATAATAATGAAGTGTTTAGTGACCCAGAGTTTTGTTACAAGAAGCAACAAAAAATTCAAAATAAATTAATAATACCTGGCATATATCCATAAAACCTTTTTGTATCTGTTTTTAAATGCGATGTTTTTATTTAATTATTGGTATTTAATGTTAAGTGCTGAGCATATTTAGTTTTATACCAGACTTGATTTAAAACAATTTCAACCCCACCACTATAAACATGTACTCTATACTGAAGTGGAAATTGAGGAAGTCAGTCTTTTAAACTATAATTTACCTTACAATAAAAAAAAACTTGGCCATTTCTGTCTCATTCCAAATTGTTCTTTATTATGATTTATGGTCTATTGTCTTGTCACTTGACTTGCCATACACTTCCCATACCCACTGAAATTGACTAATGAGGTAGATAGAGTCCAAGCCATCATAGGGTGCACAGAAAAGAAAGAAGCTTGAGTCTGGCCTCAGCTATTGGAGGGTAGAGTTGGCTGTTTCTTGGGGTCATATTTTGCCCTGTCTTTATGCTAATTCTCTTTCAATAGAATACTTTTGAGATTTTGTGCCCTAGTTCTGGGTAAATTATCAACATTTTTTTTTAAACTAAAGTTCACTCAATACAAGGACCAAGAGCCACTCTATTCAGAAATATTTTTGAATTGTAAGAATTTTTTGGGAGATTAATGATTTACTGATACAAGTCCTACTAATTAACTCATAGCTAGTGGGAGAAGAGGTGGATTCATACCTCTTCCAAAGGTATTTGTGTGTAAGTGAATATAACAAACCCAACTTGAATTGGAACCTGGCTCTCCAATTAACAATTATAAGCTGTTATCCATTACACCACCAGCATATCCAAGCTTACAGCACCTAGTATTCACCCATCTAGGTACTGACCAAGTCTGACATTGCCTAACTTGAATAATTGATCACCCACAAGTCCATGTAGACCTTTTTGTACTCTACCAAGGCTGGAAAGCAAGAGCTGGATAATTTTCCACTAAGATATCTCCCAGTAGTACTCCACTTTTGGTCTGATCTGACACTTGTAGAGATAGAACATGGCAGGAGGTGTTTGGTACTTTCTGGAGGGTACAGGGAGCTGACCATTTTTCCAGGCACTAGGACTACATCTGACAGCAAGGCTTCTGATTGGAAGATTGGAAGTTTTCAAGAGCATTTAAACACCTCTTAATTGTTGTTGTTCCCAGGTCCATCCTGACCCAGGGTGGTAGCACCAGTTAGGGTCTCAGCTATGGGCAAATAGTGAACTCCCAGAATAAATCAAAACACTATGAAAGTATAAAAATCCATTTTTATAGTAAAAAATACCAGCAATACATTTTTATATAAAAATATGACCAACAATATCTATTTTTAGTAAAATTACCAACAATATGCACATACTAACAAATTGTAGTGACTTCACCAAAATGTATTCAAAGTACTACCAAACAACCAATATGAAAGAACTCTTTCATAATATTAGTCCATATAATATCCTACAATTTCTGAAAGAAATCAAATTGTATTCCAAACTATAACTTCAACAAAACTACAACATAAACCATGCATATCACCATCTCTAGTAATTATCTCTACACAAACTTATATATGCACAAAAGTTGAGTATCATCTACTATGCATTCTACTGTGAAAGCAAAATAACATATATTGTATTTTTATTACTTCAAAGCTCCCAAGAAAATTAAATTTCGGCATTAAATGAGCCATAGGAAAAATAATTTTTCAATTAATATAATGGGCTTCAAAATGGTAATCTGCTTTAAATTTCTGAATCAGTAAAAAAACAAAAATTGGTCTGTAGCACATCTAGAACCCATTTTATATTATTTTAAATGCCTGGAAATCAAGGATATTTTTTATTTATCACGGTGAGCATGTTTTATCGCATGTCAGAAGCCACAAACTAGGTAAAAGGTTATGTATTTGGTCTCAAATTAGAAAGCAACAGCTAAAATTATTGTTTTTGACTGAGATAAAGTCACACAGTGCATATTGAATTGAATAAATACCTTATTTTTCAAAGAATCATCCAAAATTTTAGGGTTGTTTTCCAAATTTTGATCAAAGTTTGCCCAAATTTGGCCCAATTTACACTAAAATTGCTGGCAAATTTTGGCCTAAATCCTTGAATATGTTGAGAATGTCTAAGATTCACATATCAAAGTATGCAATATTTGAAAATTCAGGCTGAGCTCTATATGAATCTTTAAAACACATAAAGTGACTCTTAGCCAATTTTTCAACAGCACAAAACCTATATTCATGATATCAGATCACATCATATCTCAAGAACAGACATTTTGGATTAAAGTTAATGACTGAATCTAGTTAGTTACATACAATCTTTTAAGTAATTGTTACAAAATAAGGTGTGCAAAAGTTGTAAACACCATTATGTTCATATATTGATTAAAAACATCCTTATAAATGGATAACATAGTCAACTTTTATTTGATTTTCAAAAGAAAGATGAGGAGAATCTTAACAATTTTTCCAAAATTTCAACTAAATTTCTTTGAATTTCCTCTCTTGAACCATGAAATCCACTGTATCAATTACTGAAAGTATCATATTAGCTGTTCACTGAAACAATTAATGTGTACCACTCAATTGATATCAATGAAGCAGTTGCATTGATGCACAGTTTGACTGTAACCCCTTGAGCCCCACATTCCTGAACAATTTTAATGCGTCTGTCTAAACTCCTGAGTCAAAACTTGCAAATAATTGGTATGTAATGTTTCACAGTAGATATAAAATGTTTTGCCAGTTCTTTTCTCACATGTTTTTGCCCTGATTGTCCAGGTTGAGATTCTTCATGGTAAAAATGATCTTTTTTATCCAAAATGCATGCATAAAACACAATGAAAAGGTGGCAGACATGTTGTTATAACATTTGATCACATCAGAATATTACAGCTTTTCTGATTGGCTCTTCAAAATAAGACAACCAATAGTAAAACATGACAAAAGTGTTTACACACCATTAAACCAATGGCTGCACATTAAGTCATTTTTCTCTACCACTGTTCAATCATTTTTTCTCTATCACCAGTAAAGGGGTAAGGGCTCAGTGTTAAGTAGAGACCAGATGAGGAAGTTATGACACATCATGGTTTCAAAAGGTATTTATCTTCCAACCAGTAATGAACTATTGGAAGCTAGAAAGAAGCTGAAACCTGTTATAACTCCAGTTTTTGATGATAAAGGTATTCAAGTGCAGTACAAAGATCTTTTGAAGATGTCTGTTGTATCTGTTTTCAGTGTTGTCACCAGGGACAGTTCAGTGGATGGAATGGCAGACTTTGAGATGGTATTCAAAGATGGTGGAGATGGACCTGGACAACAAGTAGTTTGGAAGAGCAAAAGCATGATCCAAAGCAAAGAGAATATGTTTCAGTATGGTATCACTCCTCTCAAGTTAACTTGCAGAAAGGATGATGCTACAAAGGAAACTTTCTGGGGAAAATCATTCACCAAATGCCAGCAGATTTTTGCAACCAGTATTCCTAATACTAGAATCGAAAACAGATGAAGATCTTTTGAGTTTAGTTGTTCCAATAACAGATAAGGCTTGGAAAAAATTAGCAACAGAGGGTGTGTGCCAGAGTGGTGAGTTGGGTAAAGATGTGAAAATTATCATTCATGATTCCATGAAAGATTTGAAGTTCAAAAGACACATTTCTGGTTTGGGAGGAGCTGACTGTATTTTGTGCATCAGTCAGCAGAAGGATTGGAGCGACTAGAAAAAAGTGGAAAATGGTTGTCCTATTGAGAGATTTGCTGAGGACACATGGAAACTGTATAATGAGTTGTTAGTTCATGAGGACAGTGACATTACTTGTATCATTGGAGATTTCGAGACACGTCAAAAACGATCTCAACATCAGATCAGACATGCATAACCATCACACACTCATACATCAATGTAACATGATTCCACAAGGTCCTTTACTGCTGCCACATCGATTACCAACATTGAATTGAAAAATGTGGACCCTTAGGAGAACCCATTTGCAAGTCAGAGTTCTCAACACATTTCATCAAGAAATAGGACTGTATCTGGATAGATGTAATGCAGTTGGTGGTAAAGCGGGGAAATCAACTAATGAGCCCCAGGGCAGACATTTTTTTCTCAGAACTAATTGAATGTTTAGAAAAGTTGACTGATTCTAAACACATGGACAATCTTCTCTATCAGCAATTGTTTACAATACTATCAATCCTATCATCATCCTGTAAGGTTGACTTAGTGTAATTTAAGGAACTTTATGAACAAATTTCCTTCAAGTTATGTGATAACTTTTCATGGGTTAAGATTAAACACACTTTATATGACACACTGCATCACTCAGTAGAATTGATTGGTATTGTCTGGGGAAACTGTCACAGGAGTATTTGGAAGCCAACAATAAGGACATAAGAAACTACTTGGAATTCTTGTCACAAAAAATATCTCAGCTAAATGCTCAGCTAACTGATGTCCACATTCTTTAACATTCTGATCCTGTCATATCACATGTAATCACTCAATGTCAGCTGAGAAAATACTATACAGAATGTGGTTCAACTGATCACATCATACGTTCTCATTCAAGGATGTTCAATCTCCCTAAGAAGTGGCACATTTGTCTTGTTGAGGACATCTTCATTGATTAAATTCTCATTGAGTTTATTATGTAAAGGATGTACAGAGTTATAGTCATTAAGATTATGTAACTATGAAATATCTCGCATCGGTTCTGAACAATATCTTACTTTGCTTTCAATCTCCATGGATACTTCAGAAATTCTAATCATTAAATTCTTGTCTGTCTGCCCATCTCTCAAGATGTCTCAGATGTGTTAGTTATTTCTGCTTAAATTATTTATTGATGATTAGTGATTGTTAGCTTGAGTTGACATCAAGAAAATGCTTATGTACTTTCTAAGTTCAATTGGAATGGAAAATCTAATTTTTTTATATATGGTACGATCATTATGATCCTATGAAATCCCCATAAATTTGGTATTTTACATGAAAAAAAAAATCTATCATTTCAGTATACCATATTAGATAGAATTAAGCCATTAGGTACTTTTCCAAATAAAATTTAATTTCTCATTCAAGATTTGCATTCTGTTGTGGACCCAGAATATGTCCGAAAGAAAACTCAAACTCAGCAACTTAGTGAAAACATATTATTAACAAAAAGAACGAATACAAAAGTGTTACCCGTCCAACTGATGGCAAAGTACAGTAGTCAACTCGTCAACTGTAGACAGCGATATTTAGTAACCCCCCCACGAGGGTTACATGTTTAACATGGGATCTCCAAGACCGTAGGCTCGGTCAAAAATCCCTCTTTGAAACTGCATAAACGGGTTCAGGGGCAGTCAAACCTCCCCGAACAAGACTCTGCCCTTAGGCGAAGACTCGTCCGGGTTCCTCTCCGCCCAAAGGCAGAGAGTTCAACTGTTTAGCTGTAACAGGTCAACTGTAGACAGATCTCTTGAGAGGCTTAATCTCCCCGTATATATAGTAATAGGACGAGTCCATTTAGTCCATAAAGCCTTTACCTCTGCAGGAGTCTCAATATCGTCTCCTTTTTGGATTGATGATGAGAGGGTCCGTGGACTTCCGCTTTCTTTTAGATCATCATGGTTCTGGAACTGCTTGGGGTATTTGAATGTCGAAGGTGTCGTAAATGGTATCCATAACTTCTTCTTCCTGGGGAATACTGTTGCAGTCATCCAACAGTTGTTTCCTGATTTGATTCAGATGTCTCTTATGAGAGAAACGAGGGCCTTGGATTATATAGACCATATTTCCAACCTCTTTTCTATCATACCAGGTTCCCAGAAAGATGTGTTATTTTTAAACATCTTGAAGAATACTTTTTCCCCTGGGCTGTATTTTTCCCTTGGTACAATAGAGGTTGGACCTTGTTTTGTTTGTTTGGGCAGCAATTTATCAAAAACGGATCTTACTTGACGTGCAAACATTATTTCTGCCGGAGATAGTGAAGCTGGTGCGTTAACATTTGGCGTGATCCTGTAAACTTATAAAAACTGCTGCAGGGTCTTTTCCTTTGGGGTGCCGCAAGCTTTTTTCAGGGCTCTTTTTAGGGTGTCTACGAAGCATTCTGCTTGACCATTTGACCTCAGGTAATATGGGAGGGTCGTAATGTGTTTTATCTGAAAAATCTCGCAGAACTCTTTAAAGTCGGTCAAAGTAAATTGAGTTCCGTTGTCACTGAGCAAGCAATCTACTATCCCAAAATGAGCGAATAATTCGTGAAGGTAGCTTATTGTTGCCTCTGTAGTGGGATTTTTACATCAGAACACTTCCGGCCATTTTGAATAACTATCTACTACAATTAGATAGTAGAATCCCTCTAGTGGTCCTGCAAAATCCACGTGGATCCTTGATCAAGGTCAGTCCGTCTTTGGTCACGGTTTATGTGTGATAGGTGTTGCTTTTTGCTGCCAATGCACAGCCCTTGCATATGTTGACCATATTTTTGATGTCCTGGTCCATTTTAGGCCAGTATATATAGCTGCGCATTAGACTTTTCATCCTATTAGGAGATTTACAGCTTCAACAAAAGTCAAATCACTAGTTTTTCGAGATAATATGTTGTCCACGAATTTGCTATGTTCAGTAGTCCCTAATTTCCAGAGCAGTAGGCGTAGCTTTTTAGCGTCTGCCCATTTCCCATAATCTATTTCGAATAGATCCTCATACCTTCTGAAATATGAAGCGAAGGTTTTATCTTCGTCTGGCGAGTAAGTGAAATTGTCAATTGCACTCCAAATTGCATTTTGTGAAAAAGTAGTTTCGCTCTCGGTATTTTGACCCTTATTCGACCCTGTTTGTAGAAGCAATTCTTCAGCCATTTTCTGTTGTTCTATCATTTGTTGCTGTAATTTTAATTGTTCTTCTTCGTGTTTTTGCTGTAATTCTAATTGTTTTTCTTCGTTTCTTCATTGTTGTTCAAACTGGACTCTAACCACTTCTAACATAGTAGCTTTAAACTCTTCCATGTTTTAATTTTCAATATAACATAATTTTAATTGTACCAAACCTTTGTGTTGCTCAGAGGGGAAGAGAAAAAAAACAAATCACTGTTTTTTTCTCTTTAAATGTTATTCTTGTACACAGTAGTTTTTGGGACAACTGCAAAACATAAAGTTTATAACTTCGGTGCAATTTTTTCCCTTTTTTTTTTTTTTTGCCAATAAGCATGTTTTTTAGACTTTTCTTTTTTTTTCTTTTTTAGTGGTTCTCCCGTGGAGTTCTTTAAATCCTCATCACCAGTGTTGTAGACACTGGTAAACAAATTTTTTTCTCTTTTATGGTTCTCCCGTGGAGTTCTTTAAGTCCTCATCGCCAGTGTTGTGGATCCAGAATAGGTCCAAAAGAAAACTCGAACTCAGCAACTTAGTGAAAACATATTATTAACAAAAAGAACAAATACAAAAGTGTTGCCCGTTCGACTGACAGCAAAGTACAGTAGTCAACTCATCAACTGTAGACAGTAATATTTAGTTACCCCCCCCCCCCACCAGGGTTACATGTGGCACAAGGCTGGTTTAACATGGGATCTCCGAGTCCGTAGGCTCGGCCCAAAATAATCCCTCTTTGAACCTGCATAAACAAGTTCAGGGGCAGTCAACCTCCCTAAATGAGACTCTGCCCTTCGGAAGGGCCTTGTTCGGGTTCCTCTCTGCCCGAAGGAGGAGAGTCTGACTGTTTAACTGTAACAGGTCAACTGTAGTCAGCCCTCTTGAGAGGTTTAATCTCCCCGTATATATAGTAATAGGATGAGTCCATAAAGGTAGGTCCCATAACACATTCGATAAAAGTCTATTTCCAAAGTTTCCAATCTGGGCCTAGTGTGCCATAAGGTGTTGATATGCCATTAAACAAATCAATCCAAGCACCAGGTTTCATTTTCTTTCAAAGAATATTTTTTCTCTTAACCATCAACATGGCACAACTTCCAAAATTACAGGCCAAATGTGCAAGTAGTGTAATGGAAAACATAAAATCTATTGTCCGTTACAAGCTATCATAACATGGAAAGACCATCACTGGAGTCATTTATTGTCAGCAATTTTGTTGGATAAAAGAAGAAGCATTAAATTGAAGGTGCCCTGCTTTGGTAAACTGAAGACGATTTTCAGCATGCCATTGCACAGTCTGTTTCATCCTTATATGCAATTGTCCATATATATATATATATATATATATATATATATATATATATATATATATATATATATACACACACAGAGTGCGATGGATAAATTATCTAAATTACACAAAAATTAAAATAACAATCATTTTATTTTTGACAGATATATTTATCAAAATTACAAAAAATATCTTGAAATACTAAAGAGTATTTTCAATAAAATCACCATTGGCTTTAATGATGGATTCCAGATGACTTTGGAATTTCTTTCAACTCTTCTGGATGATCTCCTTGTTTAAGTTGGTGAATGCTGCCATAATCCTTGCCTTCAGTTCATCTTTGGTATTACAAGAAGTTTTGTTGGTCTCCAGCTCAACTGTGCCCCTCACATAATAATCAAGGGGGTTGCAGTCTGCGGAGTTAGGTGGCCAGATGTAAGAGGTAATATGGTTGCAGAAATTGTCTCACAGCCATGACTGGCTTCTTCTGCTTGTGTGGCATGGTGCAGAGTCCTGTTGCCAGATATAGGGTCTTCCAGCAGCAACCCTTTTGACTCAGAGTAGCACTACCTCCTCAAGGCATTTGATGTAGGCTGCCATGAGTCCCTGTGAGAAGATGAGTGGAAGCATAACATTATTATCACTAGTAATCACTCTAAACACCTCCATAATCACCATGAGACTCATCCAACTCTTTCTGAATCCTCTGCCCTGTACTCGGATTGACACCCAACCACTCTGAAATGTTCATATCAGAGCTTCCAGCGTGAATGCCAGCAGGAAAGGTATGAATCCTCTTTTTTGCCCTCCAGCTATGGGTAAATAGCAGGACAGACTGGGTTCTGTAGCCTTTGAAGGTAACTGGTCTAGGAGAGGGACATCTTTGAATTCAAAACCTGCGGAGGTTTGTTTGGTGACCTTGTGGCATATAGTGCACCAGGTCTCTGTATTCAGTCACTCAAAAAGTGTGGATGGTTCTGATTAAAACCTTCATCACTTTAATCAAATCACATGTGCTGGTGTCGAGCTGTTGGTTCCTAGGAACTGAGCAGCTTGACTTTCATACATTGAATATGATAGGTGAGTTGAATATATATAGTTGATCTATCCAGAAAGTATTTAACCATTTAATATTGATTAAAAGTAGCCTGTCAAGGGCAGTAAGTTGCATCTTGGTTCTCTACACTCACACGCT
>CAHIKZ030001228.1:120000-122500 GCA_903632075.3 Acanthosepion pharaonis
CCTTAAGAATTTCTCATTGCTTGCATGTTCTGTCCATAATATTTGCAGCTTTATAACATTGCTAAAATGAAATTCTTATTCTGATGATTCCAGTTTAATGTTGAAACATGTCAATATTAACATTTTCTAAATAGTCTTATACAGCATACTAATGGTAATAACTCGAAAATTTAATTCCACAAATAATTCTTTTCATAAAAACTGATGTCAATTTCATACTAAAGCTCTTGGAAAAGGCATGAATCTTACCTTTCCTGTGATTTGTCTCCTTTACCATACCACATTCATCTCCAGCATTCCATGGAGTGATCTAGTATTTCCATAAATAGTAACAGATGATTACTTTATCCCTTGTTAGTTATGGCAGTGTAATATAATGTATCATTACTGATTTCCACCCTTTACCTGTGTAGACTTGTGCTTTGACATTTGTCTCTATAACATATATCTCAGTATTTTTAACTTCTTTAAAGTCCAACCCCACTTCATCCCTGATTCAATACATAAGACTGGTCTCTGTAAATCTATGCCCCACTTTCCATAGTAATATATGCCTTGATTGCATGTCTTCTGCCCCTGAATGAACAGTCTGGTTACTGTCTGACGACAGAGTGTCTGGCTTCCAGCACTTACATATATCTAATATATTCATTGATTTACTCAGGTATGATAAATATCCACACGTCAGCCCCTAAAATTTCCATTCTGTTTATCAGTATATCCATCAGCCTCTTACTTTTTTCTTTTTTCATTATCCTTTTTGACTATGTCTCTATCTCTGTCTTCATTCTGATTAAGGTGGATATGATTCTCTGGTTGGTTAGTTAGTCAGCCAATCAGATTACAGGAAGATATAAACAGCAACCGGCCATGTTTGAAGGCAGTGAAGGTTTCTTTTTCTTATTAATTTTTCTTTTTTGTAGTTCATTCTTTTTGCTTTTCTTCTAGTCATTAACTCAACATTTTCATATTATATGCCCAAATATTTGTGGCTTATTCTATGAGCATTACTAAATATTGACAAAACACTCAAATTTATTCTTCATATACCAAATTACTCTCAAGCAGTGCCCGGAGTGTACTACCCCTGAACTTGGGGTGGAAGCCTGATTAGGGACCCTGAGCAGTGCTTTGTGACCTTTGCTATCTTACCAACATTTGCATTTTTTCTACCTACATTTATATACATTACAAATTAAACTAAGCACAACTGACTATTAAAGGATGAAAATTTTTTGCAGATTTTTATGTCATCCTGGGGTTTTATTTTGTTTTGTCCAAATCTTTGGATTTGTTTTGCTTGTGCTAAATCTCAAAAACAACACTATTTAAAATTCATTAGTTTTTATCCATAATGTTGGATGTCTTAAAATTATTCAACATTTTAACAAGAAAAATCTCAAGTTGATGTAAAAAATTACCACAAAACATTGTTGATTTATTTAAGATAGAATGATCTATTATAACATGTCTCTAATTTGTATTTAGATACATTGTATTTATTTTCAGTTTTTCTAGTTGAATTGTTCACCTATATTGCATTTAATCCATTATTATTCATAATTAGGTTACAATAAAATTTATATTTTATATGAATACTATCTTACGAAAATTGAGATGTAGTAGAGTGGAGGACCCTGTATCATAGACTATGTGGGGAGAAGGGTGCTGTATTATAGTTTGTGGGGGCACGAGACCCTTGCATCAGCCCTGATTCCATGTGTTGTTCAGACTAATGAACACATTCTTTGTGTTGCTTATGTTGTTTAAACATTTCAGCCAACTGATTCTCTGGCCTTTTTTATTTTAGGTGTAAAATCAATAAAGAAGAAACATGAATGTTAGAAAAAACATTTACTGAACATAAAAATTAAATGAAAAAAATCTTGTAGAATAGATATTTTTTTTATTTATACATTTCATTTGTTTCCAATTCAGATAAAAAAAAAGTTCTTGTGGAATCTAGTAACAATACATTCACTACTTCATTACATAAAAAAAAATTACAAGTAGAAACACTTGCCACCTTAATTTTACTAGTCAATGTCCTCATAGATATAAAATAGGTGTTATAAAAATTTCCTCATGAGAGCACATGCTCTTGTTCACTTTCCTTTAAAGAACTTAACAATGTGAAACAAAGGCTAGTCAATAACAGTATTCCAAATCACCTCATAGATTGCCATATTAGACTTTTTCTTTCTAAGGTAACCAATAGCAACATTGAATATACAGATAAAGACAATAAAATAACCATTTTCTATAAAAATCAAATTTTATGGTAACTATAAGCAGGATGAATGTTCCTTTAGAAACATTATAAAGAAATAGACGACTCCAGTCAGCAAAAACAAGAAAATTAAAATATCTACTAAAAAATTTAACCTCAGTGTCAACAAAAATAATACACCTGCAAGATCCAAATGACAGAGAACCATTATTACTTACGAATTAACATGTCCCTTAAGTAGCTGTGTTCCTGACCAATCAAATTTGTAAA
>CAHIKZ030001228.1:127500-145000 GCA_903632075.3 Acanthosepion pharaonis
TTGCTTGCATCACAGCACTGCTCATGTCACAACACTCATTATTTCTATGAAACTCACCAATTGTCTCTACTTGCCCTGATACAGATATTGAATGACAAATAAGGAGAAATCATGATCAGTCATTATTAATTTCATTTCTTTCTCTCTTTTATTTCTCCATTGGAAATTTTTTTAATCCCTCTCTCCATTCCAGAACACTCCTCTTTGCACCAAACCTCGCCCTTGTACTTGGCAAATAAAGTCCACTAGCTACAAATTGTTGCCCCTGACAATTTCATGGTTAATCTGGAATGTCCTAGAATCGATCAATAACCACGTGAAGCCATCTTAGTCATTAGCTTATGCTAATAGCACTGCTCCTATCTCACTAACACCCAACTCTTTCCATTACCAAAGTACCATCCACTGACAATTTTACAATAGTGTCACTCCCTACATTTGGAATTTTCTGATTGCTGATGTTTTTATTAAACTTCAATGAGCCCTTCATTAAGATGGTTTGTTCCTAGCAAAACAAGCAAATAGCCAGCCAACTGTGTTATGTATTTGATATAAATATCAACAGTTTATTAAAAAAAGTCTCATGAATAATGAATCGGTATTGATTAAGCTGGTGTCTGTTGGTTGATGGTACAGTCTGTGTAACATCACTGGCTAAGTCATGTGACACAAGGTTGTATTTTAATTTAAAAATCTTTATCTTCCATTTGGGATTTGGTCATTACTTCTTGTGGAAGTTTCAATCCAAATAGACAATTCATAACTCTTTTCCTATCTGTACACCACACACACAAATTATATAGATATGTATCATGAGAAAATATATATATATATATATATATATATATATATATATATATTGTCATTTTTGTTTGATAAGTTTTAGGTTTTGGCAAGTTGTCTGTTGGTTTCATCAACAGTTTTCTTTTTCTTCAATATATATATATATATATATATATATATATAACACAAAATATATGTGAGAAGTCTGAAAAATTACTCTGGCGAAATAAATGAACATATAAAAAGTGCTCAATACAATGCTCAGAAAAGCGAACGTGTAGAGCAAGCCAATACAAAAAAGGTAAAACACTATATCCAACCATACTACCTTGGTTTCAACTATGAGCTCTCATCAGAAGGCTAGGTAACAAGTATTCATCAATGCACACCAACTTTATCCCGCTACAGCAATGAAGTCAAGAAGGGGAGGAGGTGTGGAAAAAAATATACTAGGGTGTATGCATGGATATGTAAATGTACATATATGTAAATATGAAGTTATGTATGCATATAAGTGTGTTGGACAGCATGATTTATTCCATTGTCTGCTCTGGTCTTACCCACAATCTATAAATCTATCATTCAACTATTTAATCTTAACAGGTTTAAGTTTAAATCCCCCATCACTTATTAATAATACTGGACCCTTGTAGTATAAAACTATTTACTGTGAATCCCAGGAAATCCCAGGCTTGTATAAGAAACTCCACATAGTAGGAACCGATATTTAGCTACAAACAACAAAAGTCTCTGGCCATAAATAAACTCCAACCCCAGACCATTTCCCCTGAAATAAGATACCTTATGCCCTCCACCAGTCACTAACACAAGCCCCTTCTCATTAACAAGGTGTCTACCAGAGGAGGACTGACATTGAAAATAAATTTAAAACAATGCTCCGAGACAGACACTTAGAGGCTGATAATAGCTGCATACAGACCAGCTTGAAATAGACTATCCCCGTGTTGAGGTAATTTTTGTTTTTTTTTTTGCTGTTAAAATATATATGTAATAGGCCTAATGAGTTGGTAAAATCATGAAACATTAAGTTGCACTACAAATGTAGGTATATGTTTATTTATTAATATATACTTCTTAGCTCCTTTAACCATATTGAGCACTGTTTTGTTTACACCTTAAATTGAGTAAATATACATTGACTTATCTGTGTAGGCATGTTAATGCATGTATATACAGTTGCTAATATCTAATTATTTGGTTTATATCTACATTTATACCTTATATATGTATATAATGAAAAAGTGCAATAAAATCTATCAAAAGATAAACTAAAATATGTAGTAAAATCATGATTAAATTTCATGCAATCTACAATGTCTGGGCATTGATTTTACAATTCCATGATCATATTTCTCACCTGATAACTCTGAATAAAATGCGATGCAAATTAATTTGTCCCGCTAAATCAACCATCAGTCAGTAGGCAAATAACATAAAGGGTGTTTATTTCCATGTTGACACTTTGATATGATTTCAGTTATTCTTTTAAGGAGCCTGTTTTACTGCTCAGTCTCTATGATGCACAACTTCTCTAGGAAGAGCATATCTTTTTCTAACCTTGCACTGCATATGTACGCTCTTCTCAAGATATTTCAACTGATCATCATGCTATCCTTATCCTGTTTTTTGAATTCCCATCATATTTAGATTGTGTAATTTTATTTGCATTTAATCACTTATATTAAAACAAAACTTATGGCTATTGCACCTTTACCTCAATGGTCTTTCAGTCACCTCAATGTTCAGTATACCCATACTGTTCACTGTTGCTTGGTAAACTACATTAGTGGTGAAGCACATTTCACACAAGGGACAATTATAACGTATATATTGCAACAAAAATGTGAAAAATCAGAAAAAAAAGGGTGTAACAGAAACAATGCAGATTTGTGCCCCACTTAATTAGCAAACATCTGAGTATATGAGTATGGCAATGTCCATAAAAGACAATTTCCCTGAGATGAGGCATGCAAGTTCAAATCTTATCAGAAATTGTTTCTTTATTTCTGATTTCTACTAGCTGCACAACATTTGAACATAAAATACAGGAACCTAAATGGTCTTTCACTGTCACACATGCACAATGAATAACTGTCAGTTGTGTGCATGTTGGTTAGAGTTAACCCTAACCCAACATGCTAATAAAAAATAAATAATAATAATAAAAAATAAATTAATTGCACCAAATATAATTTTGACTATTTGTTGAAAGAAAAATATCTTAAGTATCTATTTTTGTTTATATTACATTTTGACTGCAGCTTTATTAATATTTTTTTGTCTGTCCTGGGTATGATGTTAAACTATATCTGCATCCTGGGTAAGACAATAAACTATGTCTAACAGCAAGGCCTCTGATCAGAAGGTTTTGAGGAGCATGGCATCACCTCTTAATTGCTAATGTTCCCAGGTTCATCCTGACCTGGGGTGGTAGCACTTGTTAGGGGTTCCAGCTATGGGTAAATAGTTAACCCTCAAACTTGTGTCAAAACACTATGAAAGTGTAAAAATAGGTTTTAATACCATAAATACTTTGTAAAAAAATTATTACTAGCAATACATTTTTTGAAAAAAAAATATTACCAGTGAAGGAAAATTCTTACCAGAAAAAGATTTTTGAAGGAAAAAATGTTACCAGAAATAGATTTTTTGAAAAAAATATTACCAACAATGAAAATTTTGTTGGCATTAAATAACCCATTGAGGTTGATATGCCATAAACCAAACCAAACCAAACCAAACCAAAACAATATTTTCTTGGAACTCATTAATCACTTGCATTATTCACATTATTTGAACTGTTATCCTCATCTTCATTGTCATATTCACAATGTTTCAGCTGTTGTACACTCTAGCCTTCTTCAAGTACAACGGCCGAAACATTGTGAATATGGCAAGGAAGATGAGATAACAGACTGAATAATGTAAATAATGCAAGTAATCATAATACCTCATCTCAGAGATATAGACAGAAACTCATTAATTATTCTCCTCACAAAAACAATGATAATTTAGGATGCTAAACTAGAAGATTGCCATATAAAGTGTTATTTTTTGGTTTAAACTGGACAATTATATTTTCTTTTTTTTTTTAATCTTCCTATATTTACAGTTTCACCACTGTAAAATTACTCATTCAGCTTTGTTTTACTCTTGCCACTATTTCCTAATTCTGATTAATAAAACCACAAAATAAGAGATTTTTCAACTCTGTTCAACTAAATGAAATCACTGAAATGAATATGAATGCCTCTTGAAAATCTTGCTTCTTACCTGAAGTGTTTTTGGTGTCTTTCTACTTTTTTTCTTTTTTTTTCCATTTAAACTGGTCATTGGGCTGTCAATTTAATTTAATCTTTTTTGTCTCTTTATACTTGCAGCTTTACCACTCAAGAAAAGAATGGCTTGCTGTTCTACAATGGCAGGTACAATGAAAAGCATGACTTCATCGCCCTCGAAGTGGTGAATTCCAAAGTTCAGTTCTCCTTTTCATTGGGTTCAAACATCACAACCGTTCAGGCGGAGATTGCTGGAGGAGTCAGTGATGGGAAGTGGCACCAAGTGACCATTGAATACCATAACAGGGTAAGTGGCAGTTGCTGCACCCGCAGCTGCATCTCCTTCAACCCAGGCATTCTTCTATTGTCTCCTACTCTTCTCTATTTGATGGGCATCGGAATTGGGCGGGGCGGGTAACAAATGTCGTAATGTATCACCTGTACAATTTGTAAGCAATGATCTGGTGTTGTGAACAGAATAAAAGAAACATCTGCATTTCTTCTGCAATGATCAGTGTTATTGTTGTTGCAGGCAGAGTTGGATGGAGGATAATTTGTAACTTAATTGCAATTATATATATATATATATATATATATATATATATAATGTGTGTGTGTGTGTAATAAATCACCAATTGGGATGGGTTCTCTATTTTGCTTTCAAACATGTGTGTGTGTGTATGAATAAAAGACGAAAAGAAAACTTTACTAACACATTTTGTCCCCTAAAATAAATTCATCAAGGTAAATGTGGAAATTTTTATTTTGAATATTTTTTAATGTAATTATATATATATATATATATATATATATATATATATACACACACAATATACATTTTGTTCCTTATTGGTTGCAAAACTTTTGTCTCCTAAAAGAAATTCATCAAGGTAAATGTGGAAATTTTTATTTTGTAAATTGTATTTATAAACAGAAATAAAGTAGAGGAAAAATATTGTTATGCTTTCAATTTAAAATTCTCTAAGGTTTTATTAAAGCTAGCTGTGTAAGGAAAAGTAAACTATGAGAATGCTAATTATTATATAATAAACAAAAGTAAATAAATGTTGTTGAATATTTTTTCTTAATGTAATTATATACACACACACACAATATACATTTGGTTCTTCATTGGTTGAAGTTGTGAAATTGAATGTATATATATATATATTTATATATATATAGGCTCCGCACACACATATATAGAGAGAACATGGAAATCATCCCTAAAATGCTTTTTAGAGGTTGTCTTAGATGCTTTTGAGTATTTGGTTGAAGACACAGGAAAGTTCATTTTTAAGGATGTTTTTAAATCATTATCTTCTATATTTTTGATCATTTTCCTGATTTCTGATATATATTTATATATAAACGGTCCAATTCTGATTACTTCCAGTTATTTCTTTGCCCTTCCCAAAGACTTTTGGTTTTATGCCATGTCAGTTTCTATATTTTCAAATATCGCATTTACACATATTCATGAGACTGTTCATGTTGTCTGCTTTATTTTTTATATATATATATATATATATATATATATATATATATATATATATATAATTATTTATTCAAAAATTATAACATAAATATGTCATAACATCACTACAAAAATAGCAATTTTGTTTCAACACTTCTGGTGTCTTATCACGTGATGGTGTTGAATACCATTACTTGATAAGACACTAGAAGTGTTAAAACAAAATTGCTATTTTTGTCATGATGTTATAACATGTTTATGTTAGAATTTTTGAATAAAAAATATTTACTCTACACTGTATTGAGCACTCTTTTAAGAATAGTGTTTTCGGTTATTGGAATTTATTCCGTCTACACCAATCCTATACTTGGGTTTATATATATATATATATATATATATAAGTGTTGACATCAGATATCAATATGATGGAGGCTTTTTCAGTCTTAGTAGACTTCCATCTAAATGTGTAACATACCCCCACATAACAAATCTCAGAACTTCAATATGCTGATGATAACGGTGCCCTCTGTCATTCAAAAGGAGAAGTCCAACAGTCTGTAAACAACTTTGCTGTGACCTACAAGTAGACATCAAGAAAACCAATGTCTTTGCATACTCAGCCCCAAATATCATCTCACCAGATTTTGATATTGCCATCTGTGATACACCTCTAGAACAAGTAGACCATTTCCTATATCTTGGCAGCCTTTTATCAAACAAGTACACCCCAGAAAAGGATGTGAAACACAGAATTAGAGCTGCATACAGAGCATTGAGAAATCTAATCAAATGCATCTTCATCTAGGAAGATCTGAAATTAACAACAGAAATTATAGTCTATGATGCTATTGTCATTTCAACATTGCTATATGGTTGCAAAACCTGGACTATATTGTTGCAATATCCAAAAATTGGAACACTTCACCAGCAAAAGCATTGCTCAATCTTGAACATCAAATAGAATTACTATGTGACCAACACTAAAGTCCTGGAAGAAGCCAACAGTCAAAGCATCGAATCCCTGATCATTAAACATTGCCTTCGATGGTCAGGACATGTAGCAATCATGGAAGAGTCAAGGTTTTTACATCTAGTCTTATTCAGCGAGTTCATTTCAGAGACTAGGGGATGTCCTCTCCTAAGATACAAGAACCAACTCAAAACAACAATGAAAGTCACTGGGCATGAGCCTAAATCATTTGAAACACAAGCACAAGACTGTACCAACTGGTGATATTCCATAACCATTGGAACCAAAAACTTCAGACACCAGAATGAAAAGAGAGAAAAGTCTCAACAAAATCAAGCTTGTCCTCCTCCAACATTACTATGCAGTCAATGCCATTGGCTCTTCAATGAAAGTACTAGTTTACTTAGTCATCAATGCTATCTCCATAAAGAGAGTAATCAGAAAAGAAGAAATTAAATTCTTGGATATGAGAATGTTATAACTTGCTCCTAGCCATTTTAATATTATGCATCACTTAAGCTACTTGCCATCATGTCATTAGAAATTCTCCTTAGCTCACTCCAACAAATGTCCTTGACTCACTTGGAGTTCTTTATTTAAGGCATCTTGCCTGGTTCATTTGTGTTACCAGGGGTGTCTTATTTACTCCACAACATCCCCACTTTTGAGATATTTTCACGAGTAAATATTTTATTTTATTTTTTACTATTCAACCCCTCTTCTTTTTGGCAAGTCTACCACGTAATGAACATTATATTTCTTTCATTTTGGATCAACCTTTAGTTTTTCCATGCATTTCCTTTTTTGGTAATCATACTTGTATGTTTAACAGATTGTTGGGGTGTTAGTACATCAGAAAATATCATACAGTACTTGCATAGGTTCTTCCTTTCTTGTGGCCCTTTCTTCAGTAAACCTTTTCTTTAACTGATTCCAATGACTTTTGTGTTCCCATTTTTTTCCTTTCCCCATATATATCATTTTTCCAATTCATGATCTTATTACACTATTTTCCTACATTTATTTTCCATTTTTATATACTCTGCAAAACATTTTTTTGCCAATTTTGAAAAATTTTGTGTTCTTTTTGTTATCTGTTCTTATTTTTTTTTGACCCAGTAACAACTTGTTGAACATCAATTTAAATTTTCTTGTGAATATTAATTCTGCTGGTGATATGCCTGCCAGTGTGTTGGGATTCAGCGTTATTTGGTATTCTCTCAATAATTTTTATAGTGTTTCTTCGCTCACTTTTTTATTACTTGCTTTTTTCAAAGCTCCCTTAAAAGTACCCACAAACTGTTCAGCTTGTCAATTTGACTTTGGGTAATAGAGTGGGATAATAATATGTTCAATCGAGAACATTTTACAGAATTATTTAAACTTGTAAGCAGTGAATTGTGTACCATTATCTGAGACTATGGCATCTGGAATGCTACTGAGATAAAGCCTTCAACAAGATGCTGATGTATTTTTTTTATGTATCATGTTGAAGGTCCAGTTTCTTTTTGATCACCAAAGTTATGCTGTGTCAAGCCTAGTCAATACTTAGATGGAAGATGATTTGGGAACATCCTGGAGTATAAGTAATGGCAGAATTTATATCATGATATGATTTGGGCATTAATGATAGCACCTATGTTTTACTTTCAGACTACTTGAATCATATGCTGCATAGGCAGACTCCAATTGTCTCTTCTTGTCATTGGATTAAGTCTGTCTGATGCTGAGAGATTGACTATAAAAATTCTACAGGTACCATAAGATTCATAACCTTTTTTGTAGCTATCCTTGTGGTCAGTCATCATCGTTTTTATATATATATATATATATATATATATATAAAATGTGTGTGTGTGTTCCCATACCCATCATGCACCAGGTTGTTAAGAACAAATTTTAGCAAACCATAAATGGAAGATGGTCTAATCTTACTCTAAGAGCTCAGTGGGAGAAAAATTGAATTTTCACCTGTTGCAATGAATGGATGTTCCTTCAGGGAGGCTCCATGCCTTGAGCACATATTGGGACTTACACTCAACTAACTCAAATGGAACTCCTACATATGATCCACCACTAAAGGTGATAGAAAAATGGTTACTGTACTGCTCCAGTACATACCTATCATCTACCTCTACAAGAACCAGATCAGACCAAAAATGGAATACTGCTGACATATATGAGCAGGAGTTTCCCAGTCTTCACTTTCCAGTCTCGAGAGAGTCCAAAAGTGTCTCCACGTCCTTGTGGGTGATGAATTATTCTCTACACAGATGAAATGTTGTAAGCTTCTTGCTGCTTTATTGCTATTCCCATGGAAAGTGTTTTAGGTGAACTACATTTATTCCACCAGTTCTAACCTTCACAGCTAAGACCCACCATGTTTCACACATTGTAAGCAAACCACCCTCTTTCCCTTCATATTTCATTGGTCAGATTTAAGTTCCACCTGAGCAACTTTTTCCCCTCAAACAAGTGCTTTGTGGAACCAACTCCCAGGAGAATGTTTTCCAATCTTAACTTGTTCAAGCCTAGGGTTAACCATTAACTTCCTCACATGTCCCCATTACTCTGTAACCCCCCTACATTGAGTGACTCTTGGGTCTTGTACAGAATGAACATCAATGTAAAGAAAAAACATTCTATTTTTTACATATTTGATTGAAGAGTACAAATATATTTTTTTCTTTTTTAGTCTAGTACTTTCTATCTTCCCAGTCCTTATCAAGAACTGTTCTCAGACAAAATTTTGTTGGCTACATCCTGGCATTTTTTAGAAAAGTACATTTCAAATTCACATATAGTGTATATCATATTAATGGCATCATGTTTTGAAATATAATATTGGAAACAGAGTTCACAGTTTCATTTCTCAACAAGGCATTTGTTTTTCATTTTGTTAACTTGTGAACATGCAGCAGATCCTTTCTCAGCTTTTGGTGCACACACTGGTGAAATCAAGATCGGTTGATGGAAAGCTTGGGCAAGGGTCACATTGAATATTTACAATATATTTTTGACCCCAATGTCTTTGGATTGACATGAATGTTGGTGTGTATCGCTGAATGAATTTACACACACACACACGCGTGCGCGGAGGGTCAAGTTTGAATTGCAGTCAGGTTCGTTTCATTCACTTACGCATAAATACCCTTGAGAAATGTACAAATCTATCTCTTCTCCTGACAACTATAGGTTGAATAGCAGGACAGAGTGGGGCCTGTAGCCTTGGTTGGCAATCAGTTAAATGCAGAAAGAAATGGTAGTCTACTGTAGGGTAAATCTTTTGCTTAGTAATGAATCGAAAAAGACATGATCAGCCAAGCATATGTCATATGACTGATCTACACATATACAGAGTACATTTTCTATGTTCAAATTCCGTGGTTAGGCATGAATGTTTTACCCTGTTTTACCTCAGTCCTTTTGATCACCATTTTACTGATTTAACTACTTAGCCAAAAAACATGAATCCATATTTTGATTTGATGAATAACAAAACCCAATCGGGTCACATGCTATTTTAATTATACCTCTTTAACCAGAGCATAGTAATAAAAAAGAAAAATGACAGGATCATTTTTATTGCTCGTATAAAAGATGTGCAATAAAATGGGAAGAATGCCCAGCAACTTGAGTTAATTTATTGGCTCTTAGCTGAAATATTGGGTGGATCATAAAAAAGCTGAAAATAGCAGTGAAGGAGACTTGGCAGTGGGAGAGAGTGATATAAAGGAGGATGGATCTGAAAACTGTCAATATGGTTGATTGCTAGAAGCTATATTCTTATGGTAGTAATTTTGTCAGTTGTTCCTTTATTTATTCATTGAGCAATTTTGAGTGTAGGTGTGACTTTTTTTTATTGATATGTTTTCTATGGTTTATCAACCTTTTGCCCGTTATTTAAAGCCAGAAACTATTTTTAGATTGTAAGAATTTCTATCTATGTGTAAGAGATAATAATGGTTTAGTGATACAAGTCTTACTAATTAACCCATAGCTGGGGGAGAAGATATGGATTCATACCGCTCCCAAGTGTATTTGCATGCAGGTGGGAAATGGAACTCAGCTCTCCAGATAATAATTCTGAACAATTATTCATAACAATGTGCACATATCCAAATACCTGATATTCCCAAGCAGTCAACCATCAATGTATTGATCAGGTTTGACGTTGCTTAACTTCAGTGATTGTACAAGAACCAATGTTTCAACATGATGTGGCCATAAGCTTTGTGTGTATATGTATCTATGAATCCAAACTCTGTTAGATTGTGCATGTGTATGTATGTATGTATGTATGTGTATGATTATATTTATTAAGTGTATCATGAAATACTCAGTTTGTTTTGAATGCATAAGTAATATATATATAATTGTGTATTTGGGCAGCATCCCTCTATTATACAAGTTTCATTAAAGATGACTGACAAGGTACTGTGATTAGGCTTTTATTAAATTTTTCTTGCATTCGTACAAGTATTTTCTTTTCTGAACATACATTCTTCTGTTTAATAAAACATGTATAAAAGAAGGATTGCTGCCAAATATATAATTTTACACACACATGCACACACACACCTACATATGTGTTGGGGAAATTCTAAGATAAAGTGGAAAAAGTTTGTTGATGTTGTGACTACACATGCATGTGAACAAGGGACACTGGTAGTTTCAAAATCTTCGAAAGAATTTTTTAAAATATTTTTGTTTTTTTTACAATCTTGCCAACTTCATCTATATTCTTTTTCTTTCCATCATCTTTGGTTTTAAATATCTCATATTGTGATAATAGAACATTTTCCAAGAATGGTGAAATGTTATAAGAACCTGGATGTAAATTTACTGTGAATGAACTAACAATTAAAGCACTTTGTAGACATTTTCATCTCAGTGAATTATTTTCTCTTTTAATTAGAAGAGCATTTTTTATGTCAAAATTATGGCCAGTTTTGTTACACTGAACAACCAATGTGTTTTGTGTGTTGTTTTTAAGATGTCTTTTTTGTGTTCATGTAGTCTTTTATTTAAACATCTTGAGGTTTCTCTAATATATTCTTTCTGGCAATCCTTGTATTAAATTCCTCCTTCAAGTTTTGAAAAATTCTAGAAACTAGCAGATTTCTTGTTCATGCACATATGTAGTCATAACAATGTCAACAAACCTAGTCTGGTGAAGTCCTAACAGATGCAAACTTTTTCATTTTGTTTTACAATTTCATCATTACTGTTCTTGATATATAAATATATATATATCATTATCTCATATATGTCTGTGCATGTATTTTGTCAAACAAATAATTTCTTGTGTGTTTTTTTTATTTAATTTATGACCTTATAAGATTTTACTTTTGATGACTAAGTGTCTAGAGAAATTAGGTATGCTTAAATTTATGTGTGTATATATATATATATATATATATATATATATATATATATATATATATATATATATATATATATATATATATATATATATATATGGTGACTACTTCAAACACAGGTATCTACTAAATGTAAACCATTTGAAGGAATAAAAATGTCAGATTAAAAATAAATCAATTCATTCATTAGAAATTGTTTTGTTTCCCTTTTGAATATGAAGGTATGTATGTGTGCCTTCCTTAGGAGGGAAAATAGAACCTTGCTATACTGTGATGCTCTTTGTGGCTGAGCAGTCTAAAGCACAAAGGGAGAAACAGGTTCACATTTTCTTTATTAAGATTTCTTGAGTCCACAAGCCATAATGCACATTGTTTAAAATAAAAATCTGTCATCTAACTCAGATACACTAAAAATATCACTTGAATAAAAATATATGTATGTTCATTTGCCTATCTATGAAAGCATTATTGGGTGGGTATAATTTTGCATGTTTATATATATGTATATATGTATATATATGCATGTGAAAGACAATTCTAGTGGGTACTACTTTGTGTGTGTGTAATATTTGAGCTTGTATTGAGAAAAAATGGGAAGTACAGTATTAGGGAAATTAGATGACACACTGAAAAAAGTTTAGTTGTAAGTTTACAAGTAAACTTTTTCCACTTTTTCATACAATTTTCACAATATATAATATAGCAAATTTATAGTTGAGTATATATATATATATATATATATATATATATATATATATATATATATATATATACATATATATAAATAATCCCACATTGAGTGCTTGTGTTAATAAAATAGTGCTCAATGCAATATAACAGAGCTATAAACTATATATTAATAAATATTAATAAATATAAATAAATATAATAAATAAATAATATAATTAATAAATATAATAAATAAATAGATATAAATAAATAATATAATTAAATATAAATAAAGAATATAATTAATAAATATAATAAATTAAATAATATAATTAATAAATATTAATAAATATAAATTATATATTAAACATTAATATTAAATATTAATAAATATAAATTTTTTCCTCACTTCTTGCACAACTCAGTGTTTCATGCTCAATGCAATCTTCAGGTCATAGGTTGAGACTGACCATTACATAATTTAAATTTTGTTAAATATATCGTGTTATTGGAACGAAGTAAATAATTTGTGTGGATGCATCTGTGAGTTTTTTTGTTCATTTTACATTTTATATATATATAATTTTTTACAAACATTTTATCCGAATCAAGGTCTCCAAAACCCCCTCCTTTACTTCCCTGTTCCCCTTTGTTTAGGTGGATGCTGCTTAGAAGACCATAAAAAGATCCATCTGCTGGCTTTGGAAGAGAATCACTTGAGTTAGAGATAAAACTACATCTTCCTTCTCTGTGTGTCCATAGTATCACAATATCATCAATCAAGGATGACTAAGGTTGAAATCATCAAGTGATTGTAAACTCTGTTAAGACATTGTAATGATACAATGTGTTACTGGGAGTGAAAGAGAATGAGAAGACTTTAGTGAGGAGAAAGGACAATAAAAATACAGCTTTCAGGAAGACAGAAGATGGCAATAATGCCACTAAGACACAAGGGGTTACTGAGAGTGAAAGAGAAGAAAGGCCAATAAAACAACAGCTTTCAGGGAGACAGAAGACAGCAATTGACATTACTTTTAAATTTATGAAGAACATAGATGGCACAGAAGCAAAAATCTCGCAGAGACTTCCATAGGTGTGACGTCTGAGAAAAGAAACTATTAGAATGAAAATTATTTTAACATTAAAATGATGAGACCTAATTGTCAATCTAGTACTGCACTTAAATTCATATGGCTGAGGGACCAAGGAGGAGAGCTCATTAGAACAATTGCTATGAAAATATTTGTAGAAAAGACAGATAAAAATCATGTCATGGTGTTGGAAAAGTAACTGAAGTCGAGATGCCAGGTCAGAACTGTTAACATTACAGACTCTTTGGAAAATCTTGAGATACATAGCAAGAGCACCAGACCAAATATGGTAGCAATATTCAATTCACTGACAAATGATAAATTTATAAATGTGCCAGATGGGGATATATATATATATATATATATATATATATATATATATATATATATATATTTATCAATTGACAGATTTTTTTATCACTTTTAATGTTATTTTTAGTGGATACTCATATGTGAGTAGACACTCTGTTTATTTATTAAATAGTATATTTATTTATTTTTGTCTACTGAACAGGATATTTTGAAAAATCTTATTAAAGAAAAATATGCTCTCCAGCAGTATTCAAACTCATGTTTCTCTGGGTGAAGGGAAACTGTTCTTAGATTCAACGTACCTTAACCAACTTGGCCATGGGACAGCTTTGCCAATCAAGCAATGTTTGAACAGTAACTTTAAGTGAAATCATTCTCATCACAGATTCCTCAAAATTTTAATATCTGTTCATATATATATATATAAGTTGTAGATCAGTAAATATATTCTATATGAGTTGTACATCAGTAAATCCATAGCCTAATTATGACAAAGACACTTATTTCACATAATAAATACTTACTTTTCAACATAATCTCATTTCTTGTCAGTGCATTTGATATAATGTTGAATATTGATTGAACATTATATAGTGAAAAACTCTGCTGATAAATATTCATCATTGATTTTCCCTTACCTTGTAACAGAAAAAGAAGCTGTTACTGCCATCATCAACCTTGACAGGAACCAGTGCATTTTGTTGTATACACTGTCTGATTTAATTAGATTAGGTTTTGGTTGTCATATTTATGAAGTACTTTGTGAGAATTGGGCTTGTTTAAAATAGCTCCCCTTACCAGCATTTTAAGCATTAATTCTAATACAAGGGCTCTTAAAAAGAAAACATGGAGAAACTAAGCCTTTTCAGACTTTTTTCTGGGGACATTTCAACCTCTTAAAAATTAAACAAATAAATAAAACCTCACAAAAAAAAAAAGAGATACATGCTGCATTACCCAAAGCTAAATACGTTAGTATTCCTTTTTTCCTCTTAAAATAAGTCTCAGAAACTTACCCTCCAAACAAAGATTACATTAACTTTAGGTTTCTTCTTTCATTTTTTATTACATTTTATTTTTTTTATTTTTTTCACAAATTTAGAGCGTATCTCTGAATCAAAAACATGCTTGGTGCTTGGAAATACAGTGTGTATTTTCGGGTAGGTCACCATGGTGAGTGGGTATGATGCTGAAAGTCCTGAAACCCCAAATGATCTTGGCTAATAACATCACTGATGATGTGTGTTAAAGCTTCAAACTAATGTATTTCAATATATATATATATATATATATATATATATATATATATATATATATATATATATATATGTATATATATGTGCACTGCAAATGAACATAAATCTATATGTTACTTCATGCTTTTAACCCTCTCTGTCTCAAGTCATATTTCAAATTAAACCTTTCTTTTCCTTTTTACCAGTGTTACATTGTGTCAGAATTAGTCATTTTCAAGGATTTGGGTTGCGCTATTGCAAATAATGTGTAAGGGATATTGTAAACCGTGTATAAGTTGCTGAAAGGTAAACTTGTTCTTAAATTCCCAAATACAGCCATTACATTATGGCTGTGTTCATAGTTAATGTTGTTAATGCTTGGTTTTATGTATCTATGAATAATCAAATGACAAAATGGAAAGAAAGTGACATATCTTGTCCGCAGAAACAACAAATGCTGGTTACAATTTTATATATATATATATATATATATAGTGGACACTGAGGTCAGCACTGAGCAGAGACAGTCTGTTTCCTGCTTGAATGTAATCCATGTGGGCTGCATTTTGGTTCAACTATATATTCTGGTCAATATTTATTAAGAGTAGCAAGATCTACTGTATTATAGTCACATTATTAGATAGGTGTTAATGAATGTAGTTATTTGTAGCTATTTTATTAGTGTTTGTTATCTTTTACTCATTATTTATTTTTAATAACTTGTTGAACACCAATTTTACTTTTCTAGCAAATATTAATTCCACTGGTGACATGCCTGATGGTGTATTGGGGTTAAGTGTTACATGGTAAACTCTCAGAAAATTCTGAAATGCTTCCTCATTTACTTTCTCAAGACTTACTTTCTTCAATGCTCTTTAGAATGTTCTCACAAACCATTCCACTTGTCTGTTTGACCTTGGGTGATACAGCAGGGTCATAATATGCTCAATAAACATCTTACAAAAGTTTTCAAATTCTTTACTCATGAATTGCATTTCATTATCAAAGACTATGGTATCTGGTATGCCATATCTCACAAACAATTCATGAAAAAAATTCACTGTCATTGAAGATGTTGGATTTTTGCACTTATAAATTTTCAGCCATTTAGTGAAACTATCAATTACCACAAGATAATTTGATTCATTCATAGGACCTGTAAAATCTATATGCAGTCTTGACAATGGCATGTCTGTCTTTCGCCAAGGGTCTATCTTTGTTTTTTTTTTTGACCAGAGCACAACCTCTGTAAGTTTTCACTATTTTTTTAATATCTTGGTCTAATATACAAAATTTCTCATCAGGTATTTCATTCTTGAAATACCAGGATATCTGCTATAAAGATCCTTCAATATCCACTTCTATAACACACCCAGTATTAAAGCCCTTTGACCAAACATTACTACACCATTGCATAGTTAGTAAGCATTTATCATAGGAATCAACACTGCATGGTTACTGTCAGTTTCAACCCTAACATCAAACGAGACATGTTTATATCTACAAATGCTCTATTGCCACCATAAATATGGCTAATTTTAAACAGTATAACATTATATATCTTCTATGGGCCATGTCCCCTGTGGGTGACCATGGCTCTCCACAACTTCCTCTCTTTTGTAGCTCTTAGTAAGTTTTGTCCTTTTGTTATCTCTCCCAGTCCCTGTTCTGCATTTACACAAGCTTGTTAGATTGGTTACTTGTTATGTTCCTCTGTCCCTCCTGTATCAGATTTGGAGAATTTTGACAATATTTGTTTATTACGTGTCCAAGAAATTAAAAAGGTTTTCATAATGTTTGAAGTAACTCCTAGAATTAGCATCTGATGAAATTGGCAGAAGAGTGAAAAAAATGAAAAAGAGCTCTTAGTCATTGAAAAAAGAATGGAATCAATTATCAAACTTACACTTTGAGAAACTTTTGCAACAAATGCCAAAAATTCTTGCTGCAGTAATCAAGGCTAAAGGAGTATATTTTGATGAGAGCAAAATTTAATCATAAAATCCTTTTTTTCTTTTTGTCATAAGAAAATTTGAAAATTTCTAATAAAAATAATGTCTCCCTTTTTTAACCTTGTATAATAATTTTCTCTTATTTAAAGTACAAATTTAAAATTTTTAAAAATTACTAGAAGTGGCCTCAAACTCTTGAACTGTCGTATATAAGCTTTTTTTTCATTTCCATTTTCCTTAAAATTTTCTTGTTGCTCACATGTTCAGTCCATGGTATTCTCAGAACCACACTTCTGGTGTCTTCAAGTCTCTTCTTCATCTGTGA